>JANPWI010000038.1:0-48581 GCA_026545225.1 Cornus controversa
AACAGATCCAGCTTTTTCTTATGCTCAATCGACTGAGGAAGAAAGCCAAGCTATACTTTAGATTTGGTTCCGTTCCGAACTTTAGTTGAATTCCGTTCCGTCATGTTCTAGCAGGAGCGCACTGGAGCAACGGATTGAGAGTTTGGTCCCGCTTACTTCGACACTGGTCCCGGAGATGGTGAATAGACAGATGCTTTACCGAGGTCAGGGGTTCCAGGAGATGGGGAGTTTATTCCGGCTTTTGAGCTTTCTGGTTCTCTTATCTTCCCTCCAATGGGGAACACACAGAGGAATATTTGGATGGTTCGTCCCCACCGGACAGGTGTTCATTCGCCCCTTCGAACGGATTCAAAAGAAAGAGAAGACGCCCACCAACTCGTACTTTCTCCGAGCCCTCATCGGGTGACGGAAACAAGGACGTCGGGTTACGGGAGTTCTGATGCTGTTTATGCCCTGGGTCCGGTCCCAAGCACTGGATATGAGGATGGCAAAGAGTGAGATGGATCGGCACCAGACGTTGGATCATTGCCATCAGAGGTTCACCTAACCTATGAGAAGTGAAGGGACACCTAGTTTCGCTTTCGGGTCTGATAGAGAGCATTGCTTCAATAAGTATTAACAACCCCTCAAATGATGGAGATTCAGACTTCGATTGGGGAGGGATTGGAAAAGATTCATTCATTGGTGTCAGCAAGGAGGACAGGCGCTTAGCTTCCCTTTGCACCGAAATGGCTTATTCCGAACCCTTGCTTGGGCTTTCATGACCCGCTAGAGAGGATGTGGGTTGGGAGTTCATAGCCACTTGGCTCGGAGTAAAGAGAGTGAGGAGCGGAGGGAACAGCATCGGCTGGAATGGGGTAGATATTTGGCCCGGGAATGGGCTTAACTCCCGCCTTTGGTTCCGGGGCAGAGGGGGATGGGTGGGCATCAACGGAATCGGATCCATGGTTTGATCGATAGCCATCGGAATCACCTTCTTTGGTGTCAGCTAGTTTGCTTTAAGAAAAAGAGATTGCTACTCTTCGTAGCGTCACGCGCTGGACTCGAACCAGCACCCGAACCTGAGCTTCAGCCTGAACTGACACCGCAGACGGAACCGTACGAGCGGAAAGTAAAGGTTCTAAAAGAAAAGAAGTTAGTCTTGAAAGTTCCTCTTTGTTGTGCCGCCTAAGAACGTTTTTCCAAGAAATACGTCCAGGAAGCTTTTACTGCTTTTTCTTTGGGCAAGTCCGTCCACTCGTAGAATCCTCGCGCTTTAAGGGCAGGAGGTCGTAGATAAAACTCCTTCTTCTTTTGTTCAAGCGTCTATGGCTTTAGATAAATTCCTACTGTTGTTGCGGTTAGTGGCTTAGCGATTCCAGCAGGAAAGTGTGACTTTTAGGCTCAGTTGACTTCTAGTTCCATGCTCTAGGTCAACTGTCCAACCAGTCTAAACTGTCCGCCCTTCTGCTTCTTTGCGTCGGCTCGTCTTCCGTCTGCTAGTACGATAGGAGAAACAACTAGTATATGAACTAAAAGCTAGCTCCTAGGATAGATAGAATAGAAAAGGAAAGGTCGGCCCTAAGATAGATTCTTTAAAGACAGCTCGTGGCCTAGCTACCATATAGAATAAAGTCTTACCTGTCCTAGCTTGGTATAAACCTAGCAAGAGGAGCTCCATCCTACAGGAAAGATATTGATTCTAAGCGCTTAGCTGCACGGATTGCATCTGCGCCTTCGGCTCGAAGGATATATGATCTTTACGAATTGTTGTTACGAGGAGGAAAGAGAACATCGTACTAACCTTAGTTGGGTACCGTAAGAAGAGACAATCTAATCTAGTCTTATCTTGCCTTACCTATTATAACCTAAACCTTAGAAAACCTTGTAACAACCTCCCCGTCAGGTAAGGAAGGGAAAGGAGAGCACTAACCCTAAGATAGATTCTTTCTTCTACTAAGCTCGTCCCCTCGCTACAATCCACAAGAAAAAGGAAAGATACGCTTATATTTGTTGCCTTTGTGCTCATTTGGACGTGGCTATACGCCTTGATTTTGGCTGACTCGCAGAGCTCCCTTGTTCCGCTATTTAGATTAAGGAACGACGGTCCATCTACAACCTCGCTAGGCAGGAGAAGCAGGCTAACTACAGTCCCAAACAGGCCAG
Organism: Cornus controversa; assembly: GCA_026545225.1. NCBI lineage: Eukaryota > Viridiplantae > Streptophyta > Magnoliopsida > Cornales > Cornaceae > Cornus > Cornus controversa. The sequence goes on from JANPWI010000038.1 coordinate 2,146, forward strand.
GCCCTGCAACTAACCAACCCCGACCCTCACTCTTTTAAAGACAGAGAAAGAAAGCGTAGGATCATCTCTCCATATCCTCAATCTTTTATTCCCGCTTTTGATTCTGAGAGATGGAGCTCAACGAAGTGAAGTTCCAAACAGTATTGGTTTTCTGCCACTGAGACTGAACCTCTACCCGTCTTTGGTGATCTGTACCTCGAAACAGACCTTATACAAGCAAATTGAAGTTTCATTGAATGAATGAAAATCATAATCTGAATAAGAGTCTGATACTAGACGACTATAGAAGAGAGAGGCAGGAAAGCCAGATCGGACTGACCGCGGACTTCTCCTTCTATTCTAAGAAACCAACCAAAAGGAAATAGTTCACCTTGGCAGAGTGACCTGTGGAAAGATCGATCTTGGTCAGCTGCGTCTGCTGATGAGTCTGAGAGCCACTTTCTAGCTTTTTCTAGTCTCACGATTCGAGATTGAGAAATATCTTAAGAGATGAGAGAAGACCGACTGAACTGATAGAGCTCTTTTTCGAATAAGAAAGCTTGTCTGTCTCTAATGCGAATGAGGAATGCAAGATAACAGAGTAGTTTCCGCCCAAAGGGTCCTCTACTGGACCGGTCCCCGGGGAGAAGTCACTTCACTTAAGCAACGAGATGTCGCAAGATCTGTACTTGAAAGTGGTTTGACCGATCACCGATTGAGGGATTAGCTTTGCCTCGCTTTCTAACTGAAAAAGAAGATCGATTGCAATCCACCTTCCTACATAAATGTGAATGGCGAGCTGAGCACTACCCGCTTTCAGTCTCTTTCTGAGGTTTTCTCGAGGAGTGGAGAGGGCTACTTTTGGCTAGACTCATCTAAGGCCTTTGTTTGGCTCCTCTTCCCGGACCACTTCTTATCCATAATTGACCTAGGCCCCGGGCTCAAGTGACTAAGTGTAAATAGAAGGTGAGGTCGAAGAGAAGCGCAGATGAAGCATCCGATTCCGACCCGCCTACCAACAACTGGGGGAGTGGGAGTCGACTCGTGAGCAGCACCGAAGAGAGCAAGCGAGTGGCCGAAAAGAAAGAAGTCCGAAATCCACTTAATCAGTAGGGAGAGCTAGACTTCCTGAACAGAATAGAGAAAGAAAGACTTAAGTTCGGAAATAGCAAACGAATCCACCTCCACTGGAACAGGTACGGAACCTTTTATTTGAGTATTGCTTCTCGTCTCGTAGTCCACTTTTTATTCTAATCTAAAGGCAGTCCAGCCGCCCTAAGAACTACCGACCACGGACCACAGATGGATTCACAAAGCAAACAACCCCGCTAACGTAGCCTTTTCATATGATATATATATATATATATATTTAGGAAGTAGTGTTCCATAAGTTTATTCGATGGAGAGGAGGGCCCCTTGAGTCAAGGTTCTTTACTTCAATCGGAAAGTAGGATTTATAAGAGCCCGGAGCTTTGTAAAGTTCGGTAAACGGATGCCTACTATAATCCGCTATCTGAACACTAGAATGCAATCTGGTTGAGCAAGAAGCCTTCGCCGGCTAGGATATAGTATCTATCGATTCATGGGCGCCTGGGGCCGAGATCCCATTTATTTGATCCCTGGATCGGCCCCTCACTAAACTAACGGCAGGCTCTTATTGAGTGCTCTTCTGTGCATTCGCCATCCTCTCACGCAAGCGAAGGGAGCGTAGGTTTCCGGTGAAAAAGAGCATTCCTGGGTAGTGACAAAAGAACGAGTCATTCCGGGTCCCCTTCCACTTACCCCTATCCCCTTCCTCAACAAGAAAATTAAGGGAAGTGGAGGCCTTGTGCCCCCTGTATTCTATGTGTATGGCATATTCGGGTAGTATTCGTACTATTTCGAACCATTTCTACTCATCGATTAGAATGTCAAGACGAAAAAAAGGCTTTCTCCTGTAACTTAGGAAGATTTTTCTTGTACTCCCTAAACATCTCAAAGAAAAACCTTTCCGACTACTAGCAATAAGGCGCGGGGAGTAGAGGAGTCAGTGCTCCGACTCGTTCCTTCAGGCAATCCAATTGTTGGTTTGACCATTTAGTTCATGCGAATATATAGCTGCAAAATGAATCGAAGATAAAGAAACGAACTACTCGAACAGAGACCACCTACCTACCCATAGTCGTACGTGACAGCTTGAAGTCTTGTAATCCATCCTTTACCATATGCAAATTAGAATTCTAGTTCCTCTCCCTTTCCCAGCCGGTCTCTTCGACTCGTGAGCGGGTGGATCGGTCTGGGATACTCATAAAGTAGCTTGCTTGCTGGACTTCCCATCTTAGAGTTGAGAAACTACAGGGCTAACGCTTTGTTGAAGACGATGATTTCCAGCCCGTGATCACCAAAAGAAGTCGAAAGAGAAGTGGAGTCGTCTCGGTAAGGGTCTTGCTACTAGATTGAAGGTGAGATCCTCCATTCCCAGAGGTTATACCTCCAACTAATCGGTTTCCATGCCATGAGTTGTGCTATATTTCTTATTTGATATACATATACTCGGGGCGTTGGAAATGCCTCATCTCTTGGTAGATTAGCTTCTCTGATTAAGCCATTTTTTGTCTGTTTTGTTGCTTTGTTTGAAGCGTTCGAATAATATAGTATAGAAGGTCGCTAGGAAGATTGGCTTCTGTGGAGAGATTCTTTTTCAATATGGGTTGTTTCCAGTCAACTAATACCAGTGCTCAATTTGCTAATAATGATGCGGATCTCTTCCGTTTATGCAAAATGCAGTGCTGTAGAAAGAAGGCTTCTTTGGTCGGAATTGATGGCCATTGCATCCGCTTGTAGTGGGCCATGGTTGGTAGGCGTAGACTGACTTCAATGTGACAGCTGAAGCTCCGATCGTTCAGAAGTCAACCATCAAATGAAAATACTACTGGAAGCGGCAAAGCCCTAGGCTTCGGTAGCAAATCACTTCCAATCAATAAATGAACTGACCTGGCTTTGAAAGGCAGGGGACCCTTGAGGAAGACTTGATGAAGTATCCAATCAGTTCACTGAACTTACCAGGAAAGAATGGACTATAACATACCGTACGTTCGGCACTGGATAGTAGATAGCGACTCACTACACTTTACTTCAGTTACTCTTACCTACCTAAAAAGGAAAGGTATGAACAGATGCGAACGGACTTGGTACCCGAAAGATGGGAAGCCTAATCCTCGAGTAAGAGTTGGTTAAGTTAAGTGACAGTCCCTCGGGCTCCTTTCAAGCTTGATACCGCCCTCACTCTACTCTATAGCATATATGGCTTGTACAAGAAAAGGGCAGGGAGGATAAGGAGGGTCAAAGAAAAAGGACCGAAAAGGCACTCTCACCTGACTTGGATAGCAAAAGCTCGGTGCCTATTATGTCTGGGCTTAGCTTACCTTTCAAAACGACTCTGAAAACGGACCAGACAAAAAAGACTTCCTATTTCTGATGCTAGTTTTAGAGAGTCAGCCAGGAACTCTAAGTCGAATGCTTATCTATGAAACGAGTTCACACAAATGAACCGAGTTTGAGGGCACTGTGAGAGCAGAAGCAGGGAGCTAGTAGGGGCAGGCTTATCGATCAAAGGAGCTCTCAAACAACCCATCTTGCAATAGCAAAGACCATCTTCCTGATGCCTTCCGTGACAAAGCGAAAGGAGTGAACCCTAATCCTCCAGTAAGAGTTGCAGCGGGGCAAGTCCCACTACAGAAAGAAGGCGAGTAGTTCAAAGCAAACCATGAAAGATCTAAGTCAAGGGCCATGTCTCTTTCCCCCAAACCGGAGAAGCATCCAGCTTTCTCTGATCAGCAAGTGTACTACCAAATGGCTGCTCTTTGAAGCCTCTGCGCTAACGAAGATGACTCCACTACAGCATCTTAAAGCCTGGCGGAACCAGCCCTAACGCTCAACCCCTCGCCCACTGACAAGAACTGAGCACCAACCTCCTATAGATGACTAGGACCGGGGACAGAATAAGCTTCTTTGAAAAGTGGAGCGAACCTTCAGGAAGGGGCATACGAGTCCGGGAAGGAATAGTCAAAGGGCGGATAATGCCCTACCGAGTTGACTAGGTTCAGTAGATCAATAAGTGGGCTTCAAAGCCAGAGTTTGCTTGGCATGCTCCTCTATTTGCTTCAACCGTGTATTCTTGCTTTCAACCTCAATTTCATTCATTCTCGGTGCAAAACCGTCTACCCTTCCTGCACTCCTAGCTGCATAAGGCATTCTGCTTCCCCTGCCCTACATTCCTAACTAGGAATGATATATATAAGGTCCGCCCTTTGAATATGAGCTCTCTTGTGAGATGAGCTAAAATCATTCTCCAACCAGCGGTCAGGCCTAATATCAAAGGCATCAGCCGCAGCAGAAGCTAGGTTCTATCATTCATCCGAGGGTTCTTCTCTTTAGTGCTATACTCGCTTTCCCATCGACTTTCTGTGTAGGATTTCCATCTTAGTAGTCAGACGCTATCTTTGCCTATCAGACTATGCAGACGCAAGACCTAAAGTCTTACTTTTATTATTAAATACAGTTATGGAGTTTCCCTGCCTAACCTACTAGATGGAGTAGTGCCCTATTATGCGCGATAACACGAAAATAAAATAACAAAATATTGTACGAGAATAGTCCGCTCATTCTCTGCTCTTTCTTTCGCTCTTTTTGAGTGAGTCCGCCCACGAGTTTATGGTTCCAGCAGGCAACCTGGCATACCAATCGAATGCAGTCTCGCGGAGAGCGGGATCCCTTCTAGGAATGTTTAGCCAAGTAGCTGCTAAGAAAGCAATCAGTTCGCTTTTCGGCTGGAATCGAAGCAGCGGATAGATCAGCAGATAAGATAGGTTGCAGCGGATAAATTCTCCGCTGTTGATCCAAACCCCCTCTTAGTTATCATCTCATTTCTAGTCTGATCGTCTGAACTGTATCATATACCTCTTCCCTGGTCGAATTCAAGGATTCCAATCAGCTCAAGGATTAGAATAAGTTCAACACTGCAGTCCATGCGAGGCCAGATCTTCAAAGAGGGTCATCTCTGGCTAGCGCCTCAATCTCAAGATCGATTAAATGGGCAGTTTCCTATAAGAAAATAAGACATCTCGAGTTTCGAGCAGATCATGTAAACCACCCTTATAATCAGAAGCACATGCCTGAAAAGGGCCTAGAACACTCATTTTAAGCAACTCTTGCCTGAGACAGCTAAACCTGAATTGGGCTCTTTTAACCTCTCTTCTTCAAAGGAAGACTCTCCTTCCAGCTTCCCGTCAAGGTTGGATTAGCTGAACTGAGGAACCACAGCCTAGCGTTTAATTGGAATCATTAACCTGATCCTCTTGCCTTCGACCAAGGGATAGTTTTGCAATTCTCAGTAAAGGTTCCTAAAGCCAAACCCTCATTGGTGGTCTCTGACAAATCATACGTGGACATCTAAGAACGTCGATTTCAGATTAGTCAACTTGCATTGAAAGAAAGAACCGAGACAGCGGACAAGAGCCTTCAAGGCAAGCCCGATCACGGTTTTACTTCCTCTTGGATTGCGTCAATCGCTCAAGTGAAGCCAAAAACGGAGGATTTCCTAAAGTTGGATCGCTCCGATCTCACTCACCTGTGAAAATCCGTTTAAGCTAAAAGCACCGGTTTTCTCCAACCTCTAATCCCGCTAACTCCAACGACAGGCAAAGGCCAGTCCACAAGAGAACCCCGAAACAGAAGCAAACCCCGCTTCTACCTTTCTTGCTATCCTTTCTCGCCTGCCGTTAAATGAAAGTTTATTAGAGTTCCCAATGGCTGGTGAAAGTGAAATAGGAGACCTCAAGCTGCCATACTTGACTAGAACCGAAGGAAGATCTCTCACACCTATAAGCGGGCAATGGAAACTAGATGTCAACGAGCGGCACATAATTGAAATTGGACAACCTCACCCCCCAGTGAATGTAGTCGGATGGACAGATCGACTGTCGCATGATCGAGTGTGAGCGCATGATCGACTGTTAAGGTAAAACCTTCAACAAAATAGGATGGTGTTAGAGAGAGGGTCTCGCACGCGTGCTTCTGCTAAATAGAAAGAGCGCTAAAGAAAAGAAAGATTGATCCACTCGCGAAGGCCAACTCAATTCCTCTTTCTAAGAAGATTTTATCCAAGAACTCTCTGACCCAGATTCTGGTCGGTAGATCACAGACAGATCTGAGTTTAGTCAAGGCAGAATTCAACTTCTACTTGATCAAGTTTGAGTCTACTTCTTAAAATTAAACCAGCTTTCGCAAGCTGGTTTCATTCGCCCTTACTACACGAAAGGCACTCGACTAAAAGGAGAGGAAATGCACCGAGTTTCCGAGGTTAAGGAGATAAAAGAAGATAGGGCTTCAAAGCCGAATACTTTATAGGTGTAGTGTAGTCAGTGGGGGATAGGGGATGAGCTTGTTGCTTTATTATATGAACTAACCCCAGGAGGGGGTACACCAAAGACAAAGACAATCCAACCAAAGAACAAGGTCACGCCTTCGCGGCTTTATCTGCCGTTACACGAGTACTTATTCATATTCGAGGAAGGCATGCCACACTAGGAACAGTTTGTGGATAAGAAGAAATGGACAGGAAGAAGAGAGCGAAGCAACCGTCGAAAGGAAAGCAGAGCGTTCTATTCTATATTAATATATTTTATAAGATAGGTTCTTGTTTTCTATCCTAGCCTTTGCCCATATGCTACAACACACAGGTATAGGAAGTATGAGAATAAGAACTATGTTCCAAATTGAGCTTTTCTCTCCTGAGCTGCAGAGCAGCGAATTGGTATTGATGTCTTATCGGTTTCTTATCTTAGAAGCTCCCCTTAAGTTCAGTAGAACGACAGACTGTGTTTCGAGCTTCACCTTTGGTGAGAACCTCTATTGTTTGGTAGCGCATCTTTCTATATTATTTATACAACTTTCCTTGAGTAGAGGACTTCCAACAGCTGCCGTGCCGGAGAGCCTAGCCTTTGGTTCACACCGTCCTTTCATCATAGCGAAGAGATCAATCGAAGTTCATACCCGCCTACTTATTTTATTTCTTTTGGTATAATATCTGAATGCAATACTTAATTCGGTCGATTCAGTCAAGTGTCACAGACCACTGCTTAGGGAAACTACGCTATTCCCATTTATACAGACTTTGACATCATATCAAGAACCGCGCTGTTTATAGCTCTCCCTGAGGTGGAAGAGAACGACAAGCCAGCGGCATCACAACTTCTATTGTTTAAGCCCCTCCTGGTGGGTACACCTCTACTAACGGCCTGTGGTATCACAACTTCGGCATCATATCACGGACCGCTGTTTAGGGGCGGATAGAATTTTTCGTAGTTTTTGGGGGACATTAGTACATCAAGACCGCTTTTCGACCTACTGGACGTCAGTCTTTTTTGGTTTCTTATTAGTGCAAATCAAGAAAAGACTCACCCTTGCCATGGGCGATAGCGGCTACGTCTAAGCAGCAGCTTTCCCATTCATTCCATAGGTCAGTCTTATATTTTGCTGTAAACGAAGAAGGAATGATTCAATATCATAAAAGACCTCGATGCTCTAGCTCCAAGAAAAGAAAAAGAAACTCCTTAAAAAGAGAAGAGTCAATCCCGCTACTAGTCAGCGTCGGATTCTTCTTATGCTGATTGACCTAGTCGTGCGTTTCCAACTGTTATGACTGAGAGCTAGGCTCTTCAAGACCTCCATTTCTAAAGCAAGCAGGGGAGCTAGACTCGCTCGACTGAAAGGAACGAAGTAGCTTGACCGCAGGCGCAGGGAAAGGTAAAGGGTAGGCGTCGAACTAGAATGATTGGGCCAAAGGATCATTCAATCGCATATCAAAATGGAAGATTTCATATGTTATTGTGAAGAACCCGATGACTCTTTCGATCGAGTGCCACATCAGTCTTTGTCAAATTGACTACTTCAGAAGCTCGCAGCCCAGGAACTGTTGGTTTTCCACCTAGCATTTCCTAACCTTGTCTGTAAGCCTTGCCTTAGCCCCCCTTACACGTAATAACACGTCAGAAATTGCATTATTGTTTTGTTTATCCGTTCCGGCGCGAAGGAGTTGCACGAGGGTAGCGGTTTCCATTTGAATGTAGGTATTTGAAATTTGGAATGTCTTTTAGATAGATGGTGCCTGGTTCGACCGGTTCGCCAGGAAATACCACCGCTCCATTCCTTGACTATGAATAGTTCAGCCCCCCGCTTTCAAGGAGAGTACTTGCACTGGATCTGAGCTCATAATCCAAGGTGAAAACCTCTCCAGACCACTTGCTTAGAATTCAAAACAAAATTACATTCTTTTTCCTCTGCTTCTGCTTCACCACCGGACGTCCACGCATTTCAGAAGAAGGAATACGAACCGAAGCCTGAACTTGGAGCACATCGCTCGGGACGAAGCCCGTATCAAAGTAAATCTCGCGTGCTTTAGGTTCACGTACCTTTAACGGCCCGGACTCCCGCTGGTCTAATAAAGTCCACCACCCTCAAAGCTTCAAATTTCCCTGTCTTGGCTCTTTCTTGCCCCATGCTTCCGTCAAGAGACAAGACTAGGGGGTTAGGGGGGTGGGGGGTTCGGGGTGGTACTATTTATTATTCAAATGGGGAGATTTACATGTATAGGGTTATAGAAGAAGCAAGCTTCTATCTGACCTTAACAGTCGCCGCATGAAGGGAAGAGGGTAAAATTCGCTTGCGACCAAATGGGGCGGACCATATCGACAGGAATCACTACTAAACCCGAGATGCTTAACCGGGGCACTATTCTCGCTAAATCAACCTGCGAGCTGTCTGTAAGCTCAACTTGGATCCCTTGAGAGACCATAAGTTCGGGATCATTTGCGGGGATATAGTTAGTGAAAAGTGAGCTTTAACTCGCGACATGTCTATCCATTCATTCAACCTAAGCTTTCGAAGCAGGAGGGAGTAAGGTTAGCCCACTACTAGTTCCTATTCCTAAGAGTGGACCCCCTGCCTAGTCTTTTTCTACTGAAAGACGGAATCAGACAGCTGTAACAGTTTTTCACTACATGAATCGAAGAGCCAGTCTTCTACTAGGGATTCTTTCTTTGTCCGCAGCCCGTTCACGCGCAGTAGTTTTTATTCGCACCCCGTGCTCCTCTCTTTGCTGTAACGGGAACGCTCTCTTGGTTCGATCCCCGTCTATTAACTTAGTAGTCGAATGCTTCGTTCGTTAGCCAATTCACAGCAAACTACCACTGACTTTTCGGAATGTCGGATGTCCGCCCCTTGTTTTTTAAAAGTTCTTTTCTTTCTGAGTATAGATTGGCCTTCGTGGTGAGGAGTCAGTCAGGTTGTCAGCCTTTCCTCCATTCGATCTGTATTCTTCCGACCAATACAAAAGGGCTAAGCCTATCAGTAGATAGACCGAGACTGCTTTCTTTCTGTTTAAGCCAATCTAACTAGCCCACCACAGATAGAGCTCGAGGAGTCACTGGTTATTCTATATATGAGCACATACACTTCGAATAGACAATCAGAGGTTCAGCAGTAGAAGTCAGCTACCTCATTAGATGACAGGAGGTAGTTTAGTTTACAGGCAAGCGAAAGAGGTCGCTCCTACGACAGGACCAGATGTCTGAAGAGAGATCTTTGTGCCAGTCACACCAAATGGTTTCGAGCTAGAGAACTGGCCAGATACGCCAAAGCCAAGGACCAACCTAACCGGCCGAGAACTTGAGCTACAGATCTCAAGAATGAGGAGTTCTTCTCTGTCTAGCTCTTTAGGAGACTAGTAGAGATGTCAAGGCTGAGATGGAGTTGGGGCAGCTAGCAATGTTCGCTGGCGAACGGTCGGTCTCGGGAGTCATTCTTTTGTGTACTTTTCATTCGTAATGGCTTTCGTCTCTCTTTCTTGCACTCGGGACTTGTCATTCTGGTACTAGTATCCGTAAAGAAAGTCCACTCTGTCTTTCCGGGCGACTCACTCTCGAATCCAAGAATCCTGCTCTCTTTTCTGGTCTTTCACAGGGCTTTCGATCCTCAAATCGGTGTCTCATCTCTGATTTGGCAACTCTCGGGTGCTTGTATGAGATTACAACGGCGGCATCTTTTGCCTTCTCCTTTTATCCTTCGCTTCGGCCCCCTTTCCCATCTCATTCAAGGGGGGATCAAAGGGGGGTAGCACCTAAAAAAAGAGATTCTTTCTGTCAACTTCTGGCTAACCTTCTATTATAGATAATAGTGCTGGTGCCTAGATTCCGTGACCGCGTCTAAAACGAGTCGAGATCTTATACTTCTAGTATTCATTTGGAAGCTATATCTTTCTTATCTATCGTCTGATCGTTAGCACCATATAATATAACCATAGGAATAGTGGTCAGCCCCTGCGCATCCGGTTGATGCGACTACATGGGATCGGGAGAAGGCTAATCGGTGCTCTCGCGAGTAGCTGAATGAATTGCCTGTGGATTGAATCTGTGAAAAGGAAGATCGATCTCCTGGCTCAGAAGAAGAAGAAGCTGTAGAAGCTCTTTCATCAGATAAGCCGTCTCCCCTGGCCGGCCTTTCTCCCTATTATTCTCCGTGGTCAAGCCGACAATCTGCCTTTTGGCTTTCAGATTCTTAAACATGGATTGCTTCCCGACAGGTGCCCTGCTTCAAAAGAAGAGCTAGCTAGAGCCCCGAGGTATCCTTTCAAACGAAACGGGGGTGGCAACTAAGAGGCTTGCTTCGAGCAGAGGGGACGGAAGCAACCTCTTTAAAATAGGACGCTGCCGGAAAGAGTTCGCTTAAGACTGATAAAGGGGGGCAGATGTTTACTACGACTGATTGAAGACACTAACGACTGCATTTGTGATTCAATTAGCTCCTTCAGTCCTTGTCAACTTTCTCAAATGTATGAGTTGAATCCATTAGGTTCTTTGATTTGTTGGGAAAAGGATAAACTGACTCCCTCATTCCTTATAACTAAGCCAATCTCGAAATGCTATACCGCCGCTGCACTCGTCAAAAGAACAGCTAGAACAGTCCAACTAAGAATGAAGAGATTTGTACTCAGGAAGCCCGGTAAAACTGAACTACTTTCGACGGTTCCTTCTATTATCTCCTTGACACTACCCAAAAATAAGAGCTGTGAACGAAGGATGACAGCCCTAGCTTTGATAACTCTTATTCTGATTCAATTGCTTACACCGGCTACTGGTTGAGCTGCTACGAAAGCTGTTACCTTTCTTACAGCAGGGCAGATGATTTCACGGTTAGCAAATCTTTCTTCTGAACTCTCACAAAAGAGCTTACTCTCTTTCGAAACACCGGATACGGTTAGATCTAATTCTAATTCTAGCACAACCTCTTCTGTAAGAACCCATTCTTCTTAAACTTAAAAAAGACTTGCAGCGGTTATTCCCACAGCTGATGATTTATTTCCTTCAAACCTTCCACCAGGAGGATGCAACTTCTCTTTTCTATTCTTTGACAGATTACTTGCCCCAGGAATGCTTGCTGTCAGCAGTTAAGGGACAAAGGGAAGGTGACGAAGGTAATCCTACTACGGCACTAAGACTAATTCAGTCTATTTGGCGACTATTCCTACTGCTACTACTACAGCTACTGCAGTAAGGAAGGAATTCGGTTTAAAGCTTGTTGCGGGGAATCAGGTTTGAAATTGATTACACTCCTTCTCTCCCTCTTTCCTGTGCTAGCAATCCGGTAATTCGGTAAAGAAGTCAAGCAGGAAGTCCAGTAAGCCAAGGAGAGATCCCGGGAAAGCCAAAGCTGTGCTTTCCTTACTTCTTCTTATACCCTTGCAGGCAAAACAAAATAAGACATACCAATGCCTTATCTCGGCATTAGGAGTTCATTAAAAAGGTAAGAAGGAATGGCCGGATGTAAAGAGATGTCCCTGAGACTAGTGAAATCAGATAAGAAGGTAAAAGAGTAAGACTAGCAATGCGGGATAGAAGGACTAATTTACTTCTATTTGGCCCTAGAGGAGATCGAGACTGGTATTAGTTCCTTTACCGAGGCGAGGAAGGGAAGATAATGACATTGAGAAAAGAACCTCTTCGTAAAGAAAGAACTGACTTAGAGCTTAGAGAAGAATGCACCAAAGAAAGGTAAGACTCCTAATTCTAAGCAGCCTCCGATTCTTGCAACTGTCACATGAATTTCGTTTTTTTTCGCTTTCACTAAGGGACAGAGTATGTCTTTACAGCACAGTAGGGAGATAAAATTCATGTACTAGAGAGGAAACCAAGCCAAGAGCTCTGACTTGAGGCGAAGAAACTAAGCTAACTTTCCGCGCCAAAGAGAATCCACTCGTTTATCTAGTAGGGAGAGACAGACAGTCAGGGTTGACTTGAGTGAGTGCCCAGGATTTCCCCAGGTGGGGCATCCAGGAATCTTACTTCGGAGTTTCGGTTGAATTGAAAAACCCCGCTATAATAATACAAATTTCTCTTCTTGTTTGTTTTCATCGGCTAAGGGGCTCTTATTATTAACCAGAACAAGACTTGGCTTATACATTTTGCGAAGGAAAAATAAAGCTTTTCTAGGGCCAAAAGGGGGAGCTTGCCTAGTTCTACTAAGGAGTATAGCATCGAATCCGCTGCTGGTGGTGAAGAAATAGTTGGTTGTTTGACTCTCTGATTGAGTAGTTGGCGATCTAAGTAGTTGAGGGGGCTATCTTCGAGTATCTACTGAGGTTAATTATTCCTTGAGTTACTGCAGTTCTTGAATCCTTACCCCCCTTTCTCTTTATGGGCGAGTAAGTCATCTAGAAGGCCTAGCTAGATCGCTAGTGTAAGAAGTCTGTAATTTTTAATCACATGGGTTGAAGCGTGGAAATGTCCTGGTGTGAGTGCCAATTGAATGGCAATGGCATGGATGAGTGAACTCGATGCTAGAAGGCTGCCGTATAAGTAGAGCCTTTCAAAGAATTTTGGAAGCTGAACATGCTCAAAAGATGATGCCTAAAGCATTTCGCTTTGATCATTCGACTGTCCGCCGAGTGAAACGGTTCCTCGCTAAAGAAAACCAAAGTTCCACTACAACCAAGGAAAGAGATAGATCACATCTTGGCCAAATGCCAATCCTCCTAAGAAAAAGAGTGGAGTTTCGAGAACGAGAATCTGATATTTTCTCATTGATTTTTCGTAGTAAGAAGACACTAAGACGCACCCACTACACACCACACACTCAGACGATTAGCGTGGTCCTTCCCCCATCGAAGAGCCACGTATCCAGGGTTGACCACATCATCACTGTTTTATCAAGGTGTGGCCACGGTCTCAATTGGGTCAGTGTTAAGTATGTCCAAGCTTGACAATAGCAGTGGAGATTTTTAGTCCCTCGGAACGCAACTCCCTTATGAGGTGGAAGACAAGACAGACGGATTCCACTTCATAGGTACCGTTCACGTCACGCGAAGGCTCGCTCAGAACACGTACCAAGCTTTTATTAGAAAGGAACAAACAGGAGTGCTCCACTCCGAAAGAGAAGGAACGGAAAGAGCAGGCGGCATCTCTCGTCGTCTTCACGGAATTTGTCATCTGAATGACCGAAAAAAGAGAGCCGAACTATGTTTGTTTCGGGATCGGAAAGGTCGGCCGATCAGGATCAAAGATGACTGCCTAGTGGCGACGAGCCCACTAGGATAGGAAGACCCGCCTTTCAGAAAAGATAGACACAAGGAAGGCGAGGAAGAGGGCGACACGAAAAGGAAATCGCCCTCCTGAAACGGTATCCTCGTACGGACTTGACAGCTTCAGCGTACAAGGACCCGGGCTGAGACCAGAACATAGAACACATCACCATAAGTCTCAGGAGGGGTCATCCCCGTGGTAGGAAACACGTCCCAGTTCCTTACCGCATATTACCCGGCTAGACTCCGCCCCCCTTACCCCAACCAATACCATGAAAGCGCCCTACCTTACCATACAACTACCAAAATATAAAATCTTACCTTCCCCCCAGAATCCAAGAAAAAATAGCGGTAAGTGCAAGCCCGAATGAAAAAACTAACTGTTAGAAGCGGGTTACCTATCCTTTTCTAAGTCACCCGGCATACGCCCCAGCCCTGATCCGAAAAGGACAACAACAATTCCAGGAGACAGGCGTCCTGTCTGTTCTGGCTGCTGAGCCGAGAATCCTTTTTTTGATCTGGACGGAGAGAGGAATCATGCCAATAGCTGCCTTGATTTTGAACTAGTTCTTTCGTACGGTTCTGATACAGAACTAACTCACTAGTATGGATGGGCCCTATCAGAATGGTATTATCCTCGAGTGCCTCTGAGGGGCTTCTTTCTAGTCCTTTCTTCTTGACTCGTTTCGCAACGACGAAGTCCATTCCATTGATTCTTTGGCCCCGGGCCTCGCCGGTGAACTCGAGGGAGCTGCTAGCTTGAGTTCTTTACTCAGCCTCAATGGGAGTGGGCAGGAGATCAATAGACACAGAAAGAGAAGACCAAAAGGAGCAGAAGGCACTCAGTTGTTTATGTGAAATCAAGGAGCAGCAGGTTACACTTTTCCGAAGAGAGCTCAAAGCAATAAGATGAAAGATGAGAAATGCTAGTAGATGAAAGATGGGATGAGATGCTAGCCTTAGCGCAGAAGATCAATCATTGAGCCTTAGGCCACTACCGAGCAGAAATGGAGGATCATAACACTTGAGAGATGATCCCTACTTGAAAAGGCGGAGACAATACCTCTTGTTGCGACAAATCGAGTTTCGCACATTTATCAATCACATTTTCAGGCACACCGTGAGACTGACTGTCGAGTCTGCCGTCTCCACGGCTTTCCCTTTCCCTTTTGCGGGCTGTGCTCCTCAAGCCTTCGAATGCCGATCTTCGCTTAGTCTTAGAACCTGCACTGTAGAGAGGGGAACAAGCACCTCTTTCTGCCGCTCTCCTCCCAGATGTAGGTCTTCCTGGAAGTGAGAACACTGCTGCCCGACTTATAACCCGGTCACTCCCGCTGTAAAGATGAAAGATTCTGGGCATAGCAATTCCTAGCCCCTTCTTGAGATGGGAGTTATCTAAAGGAGTTGGCTTTCCCAGTATCTATAGAATGAGCACTTTTTACTATCTGCTTCAAAAAAAGATAGTAGTAAGAATGAAAATCAACACCTAACTCTGTGGAATAAACTAAGAAAAGGGGACAAGAGAGAGCAAGAAGAAGGTCCTTCATCAAAGGATCAAAGAAAGTGGTAGTCACTATCCATATTACTTACTACTTACTCTATTATATTGTTTTAGAGAATTTCTGTTGAATTAATTAAATATACTAGAAAGAGAAGAGAATCAGCTGCAGATGCTTTTCATTATTGGTAGCCTCTTGCTCAGTCGTCATTAAGCCGGTCACAGCGGCAGCCAGGACCTTGAGAGATAATTTCGTCATCGTGGATGTCCACTCTTCATACAATCTCATCATGGGCAGAGGATGGATCCACAGGATGCACGGCGTACCATCCACGCTCCATCAGTTGATGCGGTGCGTAGCTCCGAACGGCCGAGAGACAATCGACATATTGGGAGACCAAGTGGCAGCAAAGGAATGTTACGCAGTAGCACTACGGGGTAAGACAGATCAGAATGAGCCAAAAGGGGCGTCCAATCACAGCAAGGATGACCAATAGCAATCACAGGACCATCTGCCTAAGGGAATAAAGGCAGAACATGAAGAAAGAGTATCCACAGAGGAACCGCTTGAGACAGTTGAGATCTGTCCCGAAAAGGAGGAACGAACTACCCAGTTAGGATCATTCCAGACCGCGAAAGAGAAGAAAGAGTTAAGATGCCTTCTGCAGCGGAATATTGACATATTCGCCTGGGATCATCTCGACATGCCAGGGAGAGATCCTAAACTAGCATGCCACAGCCTTAACGTTGATCCGAGCCATCCACCAGTGAAGCAGAAAGAGAGACGGTTCGCTCCAGAGAGGAACCAGATAATTGCAGAGGAGGTTGATCGGCTGCTCAAAGCAAGATTCATAAGGGATTATATTCCTGTACCTAGAAGTGGTGGTAAGGAAGAAGAATGGCAAGTGGAGAGTTTGCATAGACTTCACGAATTTGAACAAGGCTTGCCCCAAAGACAGCTTTCCACTTCCGAAGATTGATCAGATGGTGGATGCAACAACCGGATATGAGCTATTTACTTTCCTGGACGCTTACTCAGGATACAACCAGATCCCAATGGACCCAAATGATGAAGAAAAGACTTCTTTCATCACAGAAAGGGGGACGTACTGCAACAAGGTAATGCCCTTTGGGCTGAAGAACGCGGGGGCAACATACCAACGATTGGTTAACAAGGTCTTTGAGAAGCAGATTGGGAAAACAGTGGAGGCATATGTAGATGACATGGTCGTCAAAAGTCTCAGGAAAGAAGTGATAAGCCGAGGCCTACAGGAAGTCTTTGACACATTAAGGAAGCACAACATGCGGCTAAATCCCACAAAGTGCTCCTTTGGAGTATCCTCCGGTCAGTTCCTTGGTCACATTGTCAATAGAACAGGTATTGAAGCAAGTCCAGCACAGGCGAAGGCCTTAGTCCAGAACGAAGAGCCCAGAACACAGAAAGATGAAGCAAGGAAGATAAGAATGAATGCTGCGCGCTTGTTGACAAACTTGAACAAAGACATCATAGGTTCGGTCTCCCAGACATTATAGTCGTAGAAGCGGAGGGTGACGGTCTTTCACGAGCGTTTTCTGCGCTTGCGCTTCCAGCATCAAATCAGAGAATTGAGAAAAGAGTCATTGTGGGTATGCATACGACTTTGGATTGGTTGGATTGAGCCCGTTCGGACACAAAAAGAGTTCGTGTAGGGTTTGGAAGGATGAGAAGAACAAGAGCAGCAGGGTTAAGAGCCGAACATGAAAAAGCCGAACATTGAGTCTTTGCTCTCGTCCTTAGCTCTCCCTTGGAAGTCTTCGCTTTCTTCTACCTGGACCTATTTCTTGTAATCAGCTAGCTGGCCATATTTCTCTTCAAAAGCTAGCTGGCCATGAGAGATAAGAAAAATAGAGACCGAAACTGCGAAAACATAGGAGCATTCTTTCTTTCTTTATAGTAGGTAGTCGGGTTGTTCTAGTCAAGAAAACGGCTCTCTCCAAATGAACATTCTTACACCATTTCTTGATAACAATCGGTCGTACTTCGAAAGTATGAACCCTCTTTAGGACACGATCCCGTTCAGCATCATTCTGAAAACGCACCAAAAAGAAACCATCACGTAGAGAGACAACCTTTGCATCCTTATTCCAGCGTTTGTTAATATAGTTTTTGAGAAACGGATAAAATGCTTTCTTCCCAAGTACATATCCTAGCACTGAGTCTTTCCAATACTCAACCTCATCTGCTACATCTTCTTCCTCAACAATAATCTTTTCAACATGTCGGCTTTCTTCCGTGAAAGATAAGTTAACGAAGGAGCTTTCAGTTGAATCCTGAAAGAGACTCCTCCATGCAGTGCGTGGCGGAGATGATTCCCGGACTTCAGATGGCTCCGGCGGCTGTTGGGAGGAGGTCGGGACCTACCCCATGGTGAACTTACACCTCCCGAACGCTACGAAACACTAGCTTCTGTGAGAAAACCTAACCCTAGAAAAAGCGCCTCCAACTTGTTCTTATCGCACCAATATAAGTTTCGACCAATCCTCGTCCTTTACCTCTTTGACTGAACTTTGCGTGACGGTTGAACAAGTTTATAAGGAAGGATGTGCATCATAAATATCCGTTTGGGAAAACTAGGGTGAATGAAATACAAAAAGCCCTTTTATCGGATTCTTTTTTTTTCACCTCTTAGGCTCATAATCCATCCTAAACATTTATAAACTTTCTATAGTTTTGTAATTCTTTATGAGAGTGAGGACGATCTTGTTCTAATAGCCCTTTCAGTTGTTCTAATTAGAATCTTTGAGGAGGATTCTGTGTTTGTGGATAATTCTGTAGCCTTTAAGGAAACGGCGATTACTACTCTTAACGAGCAATTCAGGAATTGGGGTCAAGTGGATATGCTTCTGTTGATGGATTTTACTCCCTCTTTAAACACCCTTTGTCGTGTATGCCTCTTGTCAAAGCTCGAAGCGGTCCTTAAGAAAGGATCTTAGCTTTTGAATATGGTTTATGCATTTATTAATTTGCCGATTCTAGATGCGGGCAAACAGGATTGGTCAGCGGCACTCCCTCTCTTGGTCCAATCCTGTGTCAGATGACGAAATTGGCCAACAACGGCCACGGCCCCCTCTGTCACCACGTGTAGTGTTACGGTCTAGTGGATAGGCACTGCCACTTCTTTTAGGTCGAGTGGAGAACTTCCGTTTCATGTACCGTACGGTCCGAATCCCTAGTTTTCAGAGGCCCTTTCGATTAATATTCATTACACCCGTCGAGCCAAAGGCTTTGAAGACTCCTCTTTTCAGAGTCAATCCCGCCTTGAGACCCAATGGCGCTACCTTGTTGCCGCTGCACACCTTGGAGATCTGGATGACCCTTCCGCTTGAAATTACGCCCCTTCTTTCATTAGTATAGTCAGGCCGGAGTGCGCTAGTATCAAAGAGAGGAGGAACCTTAATATAGGATTCCGTACCGTCAGCTTACGGAACGGAAGCAGAAAACTCATGCTCAAATACCGGCCCGGGGAACTAAGGCAGCAAGGCAAGTGGAATACTCGCAAGAAGAAGAGCCGGATGACTTACTTTACTAAAAGAAGCGGCCGGAAACATGCAACCCCGCCCGACCAGGAGAAGGAGAGATAGAATCGAAGAGGAAGAGACTTCGGAAAGGCGCCTACCCAAGGTCAAACCCGTGAATCAAAGTTCTGCAGCGGTCAAAGAAGGTGAAGCCGAATCCTTTCCTGCTGGAGAAAGCGTCACTTTATCCCATGAGATCTTCCTATTGGTGGAAGTCAGGTTTTGTCTACTTCGGCCAAGAGGAACTTAGCCGAGGCTTTGTCAAAAGAGATGGGAACAGAGGGATGAGAGTGAGAAGGTTTTCATTCCTTCCTTTCAATGGTTCCTCCTTGCTTCTAGTACTGTAATATGAGGGATAGCTCTAAGAGGAAGAATTCTAAGTCCTATTACATCTATAAGATAGATAGAGAGGTAAAGTCCTGACTCTATTCCTTCCTAGGAGAAGGAGAGTGAAGCAACGAAGGAAGGCAGGAAGCGAGAGGTATCACAGCGTAAGGGAGAGAGGGAAGTTTGATGAACTACTGGCAAGGTTTCATTTGTAAGCACATAACTTTCGGCCTTTCTCCTTGATAAGAAGAAGAGGAACTTCCTGAGGGTCTTTCGAGAAGGAAAGAAGAAGGAAGCAGGTAAATTCCTCATCCGAAAACCGATTCTTCTGATTCTTCGGAGGTAACCCACCCTTCTCGAGGAGGAGATAAGTCCCGGACTTAGCGAAAGAGAAGAAAAGAAGCAATGCAACGAAAACGGGGCTAAAGTGGGCAAAAAGTGAGTTTTTAGCAGACATTCGATCAAAAAGTCAAAGGGTTGGCAAGAGTTCTTCCTTTGCCCCCTGACCCTGGCTGTAACCTTATTAGGCATATTAGGCATTGGCAGGAGTTGCCCCAGGGGATGTCTTCATGCCGGGAGTTGCGGTCGATCGATGCCAGTAGCTCTTTCTTGCCTTAGGAATAGGAATAAGTATGCATAGGCTCTTCCTTTAACTTGCCTCATTACTCTTAGCTCCCGACTACACTCTTAGCCTCCTCCCGTAACTTTATTCATTACTACTAGTCTCCACTACCCCTACGCTACAATGAGTTAGGTTAGCCCAAGGCTAGGAATGAATTCTAGAATTAGCCCAAGCTACTTCTTTCATTACACCCAACCCCCTGCGCTACCACTTCTTGAACCAACCCCAGGGGTAACCTCAATTTATTTGTACCATAAGGCCATTGAACTTGATGTTGAAGTTGATGAATCTGAAGCTAGATTGGTAAATTCATTCCCTGGGGGAAGCTACCAGGAAAGAAGTTAGCCTGAACCGGGGAAAAGAGATCTTTGTAGGAAGCGAAGCTGTAGCGGTTGTTGTTCCTTTTTTTGTTGCCCGTGGGCGATCTAATCATAGGAATACTATTAGTATCCCCGAAATAGAATAGGAATAGAGGGAGTCATATCCGGTAACTGAGCACTGAACTCTTGTACTAGTTTTATAGAAAGACAGGAAAGTGAACTTCCGGTGTAAGGCCTCTTCACACAAGACGGTCGGTCTGGCCCTCCTAATCGAAGAGAAAGCACATCCCGGTGCTCTACTGCTTCATGAATTCCATAATCAACACCTAGCGCGTTAAACAATCTAAAGCTAACTATTAATACTTTAATATAGTGTACAACATCATACTATAGTGAGTTTAAGGCACGGGAGCGAAAGCTATTTAGTCTACTTTTCCTTCCCACCCGTGTTGTGCTCTTTGAATTGCATGTGTGAAGCATATGACTTCAAGCTCTGAGTCTTCATCTATTCAGTCATGAAATTCAGTAATAGGAATCAGGCAGAAGAATCCAACTCATTCCAAACGAAGGGGTACTCGCCAAAATAGAAGAGCTTTCTTACTACTCTTCTACTATAATATATATAGTTGTTACGGAAAGGAATGCCATTTCTTAAGGGTCTTTCTCTCCCGCTTTCCCCCATTTCTCCATTTATCCACATAGGGTCCGAGGCCATATGGGAATTCAATCAGGAATCGAGTTTCCCGCCAGTGAAGAGGCTTTTTCTGTCATTTGATAGTCGTCATTCCGGTCGGTCAAATAAGCAGGGGGCTACATATACCTATCAAACTATTGACAAGAAAAGAATGGATTCTACGCCCAACCGATTGTGATAGGTTAGTTTGGGAGTTCTTCTCTTAGGGAGAGTCATAGGTACGTAGTAGGCTAATCTCCCTGCTTGACGGGACCGGCCCTCCCCCGGCCAGGGTCTTCTTTTCCACAGCTCAGTTACAGCGAATACTGCTCCCAATTCTGACACAGTTCAAAGGGGCAACCGAAGCCTAAGAACCGAAATAGACCGGTGGTCAAAGGAGCTCTTTCTTTCTTGCCTGCCCTCGTCTTGTTGTATTGCATTGACTTCGAGCACTTAATTGAAATCCATTATTGAATCACTCTTAACTAATTGTATTGAGAAGTGTCTATCCTCTTGTCCGTGGAAGACAGAAAGCTATGAAAGGAAGACCTTCTAGAAGTTCTTTCTCCTTCTTCTTCTTCCGCAGCAACCGAACTCCTTGCTTTCGCCCGAACTGGTGGAATCAAACTCGGACTAGAACTCCGCTCATACAAGGTGCGTAAAAGGTGCGGTTAAACAGTCTATAGCTAACTATGAATATTCTATAATAGTGTACAACATCATACTATAGTAAATTTAAGGTGCTCGACTTCCCAAGTTCAGAAACGAAGTGCTCGACTGACATACCTATCACATTCAACCGCTCCACCTATCTCTTCTCATAAGGATTCTTTGTAATGTCCAAAACGAATTCTATCTTGTGATAGTTAGGGCAGAAAATAGAACAACCTATCACACTACTACTACTCTATAGATTCCCTATTGAGGCCTCTTAACGTTTGTTTTGCAGGAAGGGGCAAGAAAAGGTATGCGCTAACGACCAAGAAAACGTATGCAGCAAGAAAACGGATGAGGTTTCTTTAATTTTCTTTGACCTTAGCCTTTCGGATTTGGATTGAAGTCCACCCTGATTGTGCTAGGTCGCCTTTTTCCAATACTGGATTTTATAATAGATTTAGTGGATGGGGAATCTCCCCAGGCTATTACTGCGAACATCTCCTCTTTCGGGGTCTTTCCAAGTGTCCCAGCTTGCACCTTAGGACTTGCAAAAGTCGAGTAGTCGCAGAAGTCAGGTCTGGTCTCAGACTCGCAGAAAGGCGGTTCATCGCTCCCGGATCGAGTTCTTGCATAGCGAAGAGCGTCAACCCAAAGACTTAAGGGTAAGAACGGCTTATTGCAACCCTATGGGGTCCAAGGCAGGAGAGATTGGATCTACACGAACAGACCTATCACAAACATGTATACGCCCAATTTGCAAATATAGGCGGTGCTTGAACCTCACATTGTTGGGCTAGGAACGAAGTAGCTCTCCCGAATCTAGAGCGGAGTGCCGCAAACTATTGATTGAATTGAAAGAGAAAGCGTAGCCCGCCTAGCGTTCTGTTACCCAACTTCCACGCGGTTCGGTTGGAAGTCGATGTTGCAGCAATCAAGTCTCGGCCCGTTCCCGGCAGCTATCAAGTAGGATCTTCTATTTCTTTCTTTATTCATTCCTTTGCGAAACCATCGTCCTTGGTCCTTATTGCATAGCTTGATGCGAGCAAGAACGGAAGCTTAATCACCATCTTCAACAAGAAAAGCAAGTGCAGAAATCAAAGAAGCTGAGCAAAGGACGCCTGGCTAGCTTCCTGCGGAACTAAGCCCAGCCGCCGGTTTCTTTCCGGGATTGTGATAGGTTGTAGGGTTTCGTGTCCATTTTCTCCTTCTCAGTCAAGAGTCTTCCGCTGCAGATGTGATAGGTTGCGCCCTCCTTACACACAGAAGGATACTCGCCTATCTGTTACTTACCACAATCTACATGCTCTGTCCAGTATCCCTTAGTTTGGCAATCCCCGGGTACACTGATCACTAACGCAATCTCGATTCAAGCCATATGAAAAGGAAGCTGCAGCCTCTCTACGCCCAACCTCGAAAGAAGCCTTTGAAGAACGAGATAGGAACTAGCAGATTGATTTAGGGTCCGTACTTAGTTCTAGTTCTTTACTTGGTTGGTGCTTTCTATCCGGTTGTCAAAAGGCTTTCCCTGTACTACTCTATGAGAAAGAGAGTCCCAAGCATCAGGGTAAGTTAAGTAGGGTGTTTCGTCCGTCACTGTAGAATAATACTAAATATGCCTCTTTTCCATCACTCCAATCAGCTAGCTTATCGACTCCCCGAACGGTACTACTATAAGCATAAAATTACTAAACGGTACTATAAGAAGAATAACTAAACATCCCTCTTGTATGAACTAGTACAAGCTCCCATATAAATGCCATATTTTGGTGGTTATCCCGCTCATCTAATCTTTCTAAAGAAGGAGCTATTTTCATTGTTACTGTACCGTCTTCTCCAATTCGATCCGCTTGCTTGCCTAGGATCAAATCTCCCAGTCCATAACGATCAAAGTATAATCGGCTTATGGTTGTTTCCCTTCATTAGTGTTCTTCTTTTGCGTTATTGGCATTGTGTAGGTGATAGGCTGCATCATATTGGTTGGTATCATAGCTTTAGGTTGGAAGCTATGCCGCCAAGAGTACGTGTTCGACCGACGAACCGTACCTATTGTCGAGGTTGATTTGCTGGAACTGAATGCCCCAGCATTTGATCTCAGGAGCTGACCAATCGCTTGTCTCAGTTATAGACCCTATTGTAGTCGAAGCCCAAGTAGGTGATTTGATGTCAGATGCCGCCAACCCCCGTTTTGCCTATTAAAACCTAGCCTTAAATTCGATCTTGAGAAAGAAGCACCGAGTCTATGACACAATAGTTTTGGTACTCAGATCGGTGGGTAGGGAAAGACCCCCGTAGCCAGATACCTAGCTAATAGAAAGGGAAGCACTTAGCACACATACTGGATTCGCCTCACTCTATTCCTGACTGGCGGCAGGAGAGGTAGGACTTGGGGAGCTCAGCTGGGATCAGGGGGGACCTCTTCTGGCACTACTTCAACAGCTTGACTAGCTTGGACTGGTATACCGATACTCTTTGTTAGACTTCCTCTTCTCTAATGAATGCGCATATGAGCCTTTATAGTAGAAGTAGAAGGGGCATGAGGGGGGGAACAAAACTCGCTACCCTTCGCTTAACATGAATGCTGATCGATCCGCTTGACTGACGTCTATCATGAGGTATTTTTTTAGGTCTCAAGCTATGCGCCCCTAAACCTCTAAAAAGAAAAGGCTGGGTTGTATCAACCATAATTAGATGAATCACTCTTACCGCAACTTAGGAATGCATCTCTATCGACCAGCCGTTACCTCAGGAGAGGAGTGGTTTTGCTTTCATTTCAGTATTTATGATTAGCAAAGCCTTCTTTGGAATGATATACGTATAATAGTTCCAGGTGAGTTGCGAGAGCTTCCCAAACGTTTAGCAAACAGTATAGGTGCTCAGGTTGGATTGAGACATTGTTCCAGGTACCGCTTATAGCTCTTTTGCTCGAACTGCGATCTGTCTTTACTTTCCCTTTCTGGTTCGGTCACGCAGTGGTAAACCCCGGGGAATCACTTTTCCTTTTAACTACGCTGTGGGACTAGCCCCATTAAAAAAAAGGTCCTTTGATAAGCTTTTCAGGCTTCTCTTCTTTCCTCTCTATCTTCTGACCGAGGAAGAACGGATGCTGCTTCCGCTTCTTTGATTCATGGCTTGCTTGGGTGAACAACAGAGACAAGGCAACTATTTGCTTTTTCTCTCAAAGCAGCCCTTTCACAGTTCTCAATCAAGGGTCTCGCTTCTGCATGGGTGCCAAAATCCTTCTAGGGCCGATTCAATTACAAATCTTCTCTCGATCTGAGATTTCAATAAAGACTTTCTTTCGTCTTCAAGTTATCATCATCGGCGGTCTCTCTTTCACTACTAGAAAGCCTTCCCCTTCTGCCTTGGTTCTGGATTGCTCAGTGCTTGTAAGCCCTTATGATATTCAGGTCTTTCATAGGGGGCTGTTCACTTACTTCATTGACTATTCACTACATATTTCATCAAAGAAGCAAGGGATGAGCGACCTAGTCATTCAATGGATGGCCTTTCTGGATCGACACCACCAATAGCAGAGGAAGCAGGGGCGGATGATAAATAGTAGGAGAGAGACGTAAGGCTGAGACTTTGAGCTAAGAGCTTCGGCTATCCAACTTGCCTCCAAGTTAGGGTTAGGTCAGTGATCTTAGCTCTTACCTTTCCCAGCAAGAAAACGTATGCGCTAACGCCGGTGGTCTACTTTTATAGGGCGAACTTTATCTGACCCCGCTTGTTCCGTTCCGTCGTAAGCGCTATGGCAGAGGGGCGCTCATCCCTTCCTTCTTTCTAGTAGTCTTCTCTTCCTCCGTCACCTCTCTTTCGTTTGCTTGCTCCGTATCGCGCTAGGGCATGGGCTAAGGCTCTCCCCTCAAGGTTAGGAATACGGATCTTGTTAACAGATCGGATAGGATATAGTAAAAGGGCGGACTTTCCATTGAGTAACCTCCCACTGACCTAATACCATTTCCACCTGCAAACGGATGAGCAAGCAACTAGGCAAGATACGGCTAAACCGAAAGAGCAGAGATCACCACTCCGTCGAGTAGGGCTTCTCAGTCCCATATCTCTTTCCGAAACGACAGCTGCAAGTCGACTAAGGCTTGGGGGCATATATGTTATCTGTTATCAGCTAATAAGGTACAGTTTAAGCATTCGGTGAACTTGACGGTACTACACTAGATATCAGAAGAAGCCCTAAATCATGATTTTGAGGGGCCATCGGTATCAGTGTCAGGCCTTAGAATGACTCCCATTCCCGCTTTCTCGAGATCTGATCAGAGTAGTAAGCCTAGTTTCGTGATAGGGATGAAGATTCACCCTTTCTTTCGAGATCCATATACAGATGCTAGTGATAGAGAAAGTCGATAGGTCCTTACCTTATGTAACGGATGTTAGAGTCCATTCTTGCTTTTACCTTGATCCTATGTCAAGGCTAGGTCAAACTCCTTGTGCCGAGTGCCTTTTCGCTCCTTCTCTTTCGGGTGGGCGGCGGGAATAGCTCTTCTAGCATCAGCATGGATTGACCAGAAACTTGAAGTAGTCGTCATCTTTGTCCATAGTAGTGATCCAGCCAGCAAGGGAATGAAATAGGCTAGTCTTCCGCCCCCGCCCGGGCTAAGGTCCGCGCTTTCCTCCATTCGTGGATCAATAATAGGGGGCTGGGCGCTAGAACACCTGTCGTGGTCCGCCCTTGAGTCCATTCTATCCGATCTTTCATGGCTAGCCGAGCTGTTCACTGCCCGATCCGGCCGTCAGCTTCCTCCCTTCCTCTCTTTGCTACTAGACTACCACTCCTAAAGCACCACACTGATAAAGTACACTACGACTCGCACTTGAAGCGATCCGAGAAGGAAGAAGGCCTACGTCTCGGACGATTGAGTTCAACTCCCTCTGCTTCACCACCGATAAGGCTCAAGAAACTCTCGAACTGAGCCTATTACGTTACGACTTTAGAGAATTGCTTGAGTGAGCTGAGGATAGCAGCTAGCTGAGTAAATGAGCTCAAACTTGCTGCAGGTACGGCCTTTTCGTATGGAGACAGCGTCGGTATGCGTATAGCGGATGGTAGAGTCCTGTCTTATTTATATACTATCAATTGAATTATCAACTCTACAATAGAAGTACACTTTCAAAGTAGTACTTGAAGCTTTCCGAATTCTATTCCCTTCTCCAAAATCGCACCTGGTCACTTGTTCCACGCCACCCATCCATGAATATTGTTGGTTGCAATCGCATCAAGCAGAAAGCCGATGGGTCTATAGAACGCTTCAAGGCGCGTCTTGTTACCAAAGGTTACAACCAGCAATAAGGTCTGGATAACCATAAGACGAATGTGGCACTAGACTCGTAGAAGAAGATGAAGACGAAGAACCCTCTGTGTTGTCAGTGTTGTCCTCCAAAGAAAGGTTATCGAAGTCCTTACATAGAGCAAACATTTGTAGGTTCTCTTACTTGACACGCACGGCTAAGGGATTGTTGAATGACTTAACTTAAAAGACACGTCCTGCTTTCATATGTCTAAGACCCGGTTGGGATAAGAGAGCTGCTGGATTTCATGGATGATAATTGATATTAGAGCTTCTTCATGATTTCGTGCCGAAGGGTGGGTTATTCATATATATAGACGGTCTCGGGGTCTCGGAACCGTGAGCAGATTGTATCCACTGAGCAAATATTCTATTTCCTCTGGAATGCATGTGTTAAGCATCAATAGGGGAGGAAGGACTTCTCATACAAAGCTCGTTCTTTGGTGGTTTTTGGGGGTCTAAGGGGAGGTTCTCGTGGTTGCCCAGGCCGATAATGCTAACTGAAGAAGAAGGTGTTAATGGAGCAAGTCCCCAAGCCGATCTTCATCAGTAAGCTGATAGATGAAGAGTTCGGGGCTCAATTGGTTGAGCTCTTAAAGGAGTTCAAGGATTCTTTCGCATGGGACTATTCTGAGATGCCGGGTTTGTCTATCAAACTGGTTGAGCACAAGCTGCTTATGGATGAAAAGCCCCTCAAGGCCTCGTTGAGAGGGTAATCAGGATTGCAAAAAGAAGTCTTCCTTCCAAGATAGATTTTACATTCTCCGCGCATACAGACGCCTTTGAGGTCATGGCTAGCCGGTCCAGTTCTCCAGTCAATCGATAAGAAAAGTAATCCCCGTCTGTTCTGTCTTGAAAGAGTTCCCTAGGAACTAGAGGTGTACTTATCTGGGGATGGTCATTTTAGTTGCAACGAAAATGCCACTTAACTGACCAGCGCAAATGCTCCTTTGGAAAGAGTAGCAATCAACAAGATGAACGGAGGTGATAGAAGGGGCAAGTGTGGAGTCGTTCTCTGCTCTAAGAGTGTATTTATGGCCTCAGGAGCATAACTGATGAAGCCATTCGAAGAGGTCTGCCTTTGAATTAGCCAGTTCCGGTTCAGATAGGATTTTAGCCGCTGTATGGATGATTGATTCGAATCCTCTTATCTTAATAAAGGAAAGTTGAGGGTGCTAGCCCAGGAGCGAGAGTCCTACTCAATACGTGAAGTCAAGCGCGGGAAAGGAAGGCCGAAGTCATGTCCTAATACGTTAGAAGGAGATGCTTCTTCAAGTGCTGTTGGTGAGGGAAAGCCATTTGAATTAGATCAGGCAACCCGCTAGCCAAAACAAGGAGATTTGGACGCCGGGCCCAGATACAGGTGTTCTGGGCACAAGGGCTTCACATCGAACGAGGACGGGACAGATAGAGGCAGAGGACCTATTACTGACAGCAGGAGCAAGGCCTCTGATTGGAGACCTTTCGTGAAACCAATACTCGCATCCCCTACAAAGGGTTGAAAACCGCTTGATAGGATCGGTGGTTTCGGTTATCGGACTATTTCTTCGCTGCCACATCGACAATCGCCTCGCATTCGGAGGCTCTTAGCGATGTTCACTAAACGGTCTATGCCCTTAGAATTATGGTTAGGCCGTGGGAAACCATTGGACCCTTATCTCCGAAGGAAGAGAAAGAAAGAAGAGAGAGAAAAAAAGAGAGGTCGACGCTAATTCATGGAGTAAATAGGGAAGGGGCGAAGCAGAAAGATTCAAATGAAGTAGAAGACGTAGCTGGCGCACAAGACGAAGGAGGACAGAGGGGGAGAATTCTCCATATTTAGATCCATATTTAGGGAACGGTTGAACTCATTATGTCATGCTCTCCTGGCTAACGCAGGCACATAAGCTGAGTTATAATTCTCAGGTTCTGCTCCCCGGGAGGGACCGGCCCCGCCCATATAATAAAGCCTGTGTCGAGATAGATTGAATTTCCCTTCTAATCCAGAATCATCAAGTGAGTAAACTACCCTTGGAAATGCCTCGGTAGCCGGAGGTTTCGGTATGACCGTTTTTCCACGCTTAAGGCCGGTTTCGAACCTTCGCACATCACGTTGTACCTCGGGGACCGTAAGAAGGGTTTTAAACGACTTATTTCGATCACTGGGGGCTTCCTTACCCTTAAGGGTGGGATATCGATCTTAATAAACAAACGAGAGAAAGTGCTCGGTCCCATACCTATTGAAGCAAAAACAGAGGAAGGACGGCATCGATGAAGAGAACGAAAAGATCTAACCCATTTGGTGCGGGTCTCACTATTGACCGGGGCATTGTTCCTCCTGATGACATAACTCCGATTCATTCAGTCGTAATGCTCTAAGTAACTGCCTTATGTAGAGACAGTAGCTGCCTCGGCTACCAGCTGAGCAATATAATCGAAATTTCCCACTAGAACTATTTTCTCTCGTAAGCGGAGCTTTACCTTCTGACCCTACTACCCCTGCTGTTCAGCAGAAGGGGAGAAGGACTGTTCCGTTCTCAAGCCATTTGAGTCGAGCCGTTGACTCCGAATCTACAGGGGCAGCTCTGGAAAAGAACTAGAATCCCTTCGAAGAGAAAAGGCACTCCTTTATCAAGTCGGGCGCCAGGAATGTTTTTCGTATGTGTCGATAGACCGATTCGAGGATGGAAGAGATCTATAGAAGACATTTACTTTACGTAGTTGGAGAAAAGGCAAGTGCATTTCGTCAAGCTGACCGAAGAGCGGGTTGATCAAAAACTCATTCTCATGTTCTGCACCTCGAGGGGTTTACCCCAGCCATCGATAAAGCCTGCGTCAGACTAGTTGGATCTTTTCATTCTGAAATTAATTGAGCCCCCCTTTACCCCCGAACCCCCCTTTCTACTAGTTTTTGCTCCATCGATAACAACAATGCTCGGCTCTCTCTAAAGCTAGGATTCCTTTGCATCGGTGTCATAGAAGAATCTCAAATATGATGTGTATATGTCATCCATCATGAGACGAGCTCTGATTGGCTTGCTGCACCCGAGGTACTCCCTTAAGTTAAGAAGCCCGCCTTCCTTGACTTACTTTCTGTCTTCCTCGCCAACTGAAAAGGCACAAAGACAGATCCACTCCTTTGCTGGCTGGGAGTGATGAATCGCTCAACGAAAAACCTTTTCGAGGAAGAAGGTCACGCTCGATCGGAGATCAAGAGTAAGAAGAAGCTCCGCTCATCAGCCTGGGTGGGCTCGACACCAACTTCTTCGGCAGCGGCAGAAGCGATAACATCTGGAGCAAATAATGGATAGGCGGAAGATGTTTCGGACGTTCGTACTAGCGTATAGAGTTCTTGGCCGATACGATAATCCCAATATAGTGCTTTTTCATACGTTTGCACTAGTTCTTCTGATTCGTTTGCTTGCCCGGAAAGAGTGCACGATAACATATTATAGTATGAAGTGCATCTGTTATAAGTTCATATCTGTTAGAGGCGATCTAACAGCTAGCAGGGCATATAAATTCCTTACTCGTAGCTGAACGCTTTACAAACTTGTCCTTTTATTAAACCTCATCTTTGTGGACCCGCTTTTCAGCTTTCTTTCGAGGGCCTCCCTTCTGTTATTTCATAGCCTCCGAGAGTCTTTCTTACATAGCACCTATTGGGTACTGCTCTACTATGTGCGCTATTCATGGTGCGCCACCGTGGAAAACACTGTATTCGAAGGAAGATGGTGACGGTGCAGCAACGCGCTGTGCTTCTATGCATGCTGCTTGAGCTTGGCTGCAGTGTTTTCGGAAGAGCGAAAGCAAGCGTACTCCGCGTCCATTTTTGTAATATAATAAGAAGGTCGGCTAACGACTGCCTTGTTCGAGTGCTTTCTAGTCGTTACTACTCCCCATATTCACACGATAATAGTCTCGAGGAGAAAGAACAAACTTCCTTTCATTGCAATGGACTCATTTTCACTTGACGACTTATGCCGGAACCGTTGTCGTCTTTGGCAAAGAGCTCCCCGGGGCAACAAGACGGGGAAAGATCACTTTCATCAGTTGAATGATATGCGTATGCGATATGCCTGCCGTATGTTATGTATGTATTTCCTTTCGATACTTGATTGACTAGCGAACCTGAGCCCTTCTTTACATATATGTCTAATGCCGGAGAAAACACCTTCTACTAGCGCCCTACCTACGTCTTTTCAGGTGGTGTCAATAAAGATATAGTGCTTCCTCTGATGATCGCCTGTGCGGGTGTCAATAAAGATATAGTGCTTCCTCCGATCGCCTGTGCGGGGTAAAAAAGTGCTACTGATTAGGAACTTGCCCCTATCGTCTCCGTTTAGCCATAGCACAATGGCTTTGGACTCCCCTTGATGCCCAGTGAAATGGGTTTTTAAACTAGGATAAGCCCTTATAAATCACCACTGTCCTTGGCAACTCTTTCTTTCTCAACTAATGGAACGGGAACTCTTTCTTAGCCTTATACTTGTGCACTTCCAGGGTAGCTTGCCCAACTACTGATGCCTTTCCTGCCCAAGCTTCGTCAAAGACCCGAAGCGGCGAGTGATCGAACGCAGAAGCAGATCGGATGTGAACGGTTGGCGACATTATACTTCGCCAGGGCGCGAGTTCGAGTTGTTGCCTGCTAATCTACTTGCTTAATTAGATTCTTGTATCCTGCTGAGCTCCGGCTCCAAGCCCTCAACTACGAGAGTATTTCGGCTATAATGATGAGATTTCTGGATTCTTATATTTCAAATTAGGACGCTCTGACCTCTACGCTTCATTGGTTGACCTTTGTTTCTTTATTTACCAGAGGAGCTGTATGCAATATATGAGCATAACGTAACCGACCGGGGGATCCATCATTCAATACGACGGTATGAACACCATGATACCCCTTCTTGCTTGGGAAAGCTATGGAGAAAGACCCCTATGGCAATCCCCCAACACACCCTTACTCTCACGATATGGATTCGGCCTATGTGGCACTCACCGAACAAAAAGTGTTGGCGTCCAGTCGGGGTGTCTCCGTCTCCGGTGTCGGCTCAAATGAGAAATCTACCAGTAGGTTTCCTGATCTACCATCATCTGTACATTGCTGCTTTTACTCCGATGGAATTAATGGGGAAAACCATTCCTGTTCCTGTTTCCGCTGTCCCAGTTGCTGTTCCAGTTGGTGAGACTGTGCATCATTTAGTTGGGGAAGCAAAGCAAGCTCCTGGCTCCATCCAAATCATAGTCCAGGGCTAACGTTCATTTATCAGTAAGCTGGAAAATAAGGCTAATTACTCGCGCCAATAAATAAAAGAATAGTTTTCAACAAGGCATGGGAGGAAATACAACATACATAAGAAAGCAAGAAAGCTATGGTGGAAGGGGCGTCCCAGTCAATCACCCAGGAGAACACCCTTTATCACTCAATAGCCCTCGTATTGGGCCAATGCTGCCATCCTTTTTCTTGGCGAAAGGTCGGATAAGGGTCACCCCAGTGTAGGCTACAATATGTATAACTCCAATCAAAGTGCCGGTTGGTGCGATCTCCTGGTCTTGCTATATTCTTCCTACCAATCAATGCCAATACATCCCCTCGGGAAGCTGTTGTGTGTGATCAGATCGTAGCCGCCACCCACGGTAATTTAATTGATTTATTCTTCCCAAAAAAGGAGGGACACGAAAGAAAGTTTCTTATTCCCAAAAAGCATTTGCTTGCTGGGTCTAATTCCATACGAATGTGATGGGTACATAAGAAGTACTGATTCGAACTTGAAGAGGGGACGAAAAACTACGCTTCTTTCTCCTTATCTATCTTAATCTTACTCCCGTTTCCGTCTTAGGGCAGTCTCGACTTCGATCCTTAGATCTGAGATTAATCACTTGGCAGTGTAAGCGACAACCCCCTTTCTACGCGGACCACTTTAGTGTCAAAACCCATTTCACTGGGCATATCAATCAATTAATAGGGCCAAAAGCCTCTGTTTGTTGCCTTAGCAGGTCGTGTCCCCCACCAGAGCATGCGATGGCATTTATATCGGGGGTTCCTGGCCCATGGTGGTATGTCTCCCTTTCGTAACCAACAAACCTTTGAATATAAAACAGTTGATGATGATGATTCGTATTCCCATTTTCCCGGTGTTGATAAACAATGAGTGGCTTACTTACGCCCCCTTGAGTTCTCTGCGAGCTTCCCAGGGGGATAACGTCTATTTAAATAAGGTGGTTTGGTGTAGTCCACCATATGGGGGTGCTATTCGCCAAGCTCAATCTGGGAGCACACCCGAGACGGGAGTAACTTCAGGGCGTGCAAGGTAAGGGTGAGAAAGGGTAGCGAGCTACATGAGGAGAGGGCTAAAGGCAGGATAGAGTCCACTAAGCTATCACGCTACATTAGGTGTACATTATACATATAACATAGTTTATAGATTAGATAAATATAAGATATACCCGCGGGAATGACTTATATAGTTCTAATCATTCATATATGACAAAAGGGGGCTATTCGGCACATTAGGTGAGGTACATTATAGGGGGATGGGAGTCAAATCAATCCTCAGGTGGTGGAGAGGAACAAGAAGCTGAGGAGTCAATATGTCCCGCTATAATATGGCCTCGAGGGGTCTGCGGGACGGTCATCCATAGGTGTACGATCCGATCCCTCACTGATAGAAAGGTGTCCCAGCCATTTTTAGGGCAGATACCATGACATACCAATAATAATGACATCCATGTTTTTCAGTGTCAAAAAGGTAGTAAACCGCGGGATTTTGGCATCAAAGGTTAGGAACCCCCTAGGCATATCCTTTTCTAGTCAACAAGGGCTACTGGTGTTGTCTGGTATGGGTAGGTTTATTACAGAAAGCAATAAGAAGTGAAGGTGTCATAGTCGATCGAAGAATAATCTGACTGATTTAGATTTATGTCAGAATGATATAGAATGTAAGAATGAGACACGCCTGGCTTTCCGTGAAGCACGCCCGCCAAGCCATAAAAACCAACCTGGGTGGTCAAATAATGGGCATAATACCGTTACGAAGTTAAGATCAGAGATGCCGACGAAGACCTTTCTTAGCCAACGACTTCCACTGTCTCAGCCGTTACACTTGATGAAGATCGGCCGGCCTCACTGGACTCTCGCTCACTGTATGGTCAACAGAGCTTTCTTCGATCGCCGAACTCCGATCATTGCTCTCCCCGTCGACTATAGTCTCCTCACCTAGCTAGCCTCCTTACGCCCTCACTTGTCATCGTAGGAGAAAGATGATATTATATTAATCTACCAAACCTGTAACTGAATACGGGTCGGTCGAGTACACGAAGACGCTGCCCTATCTATCTTTATCTTTCTCCTCTCGAGAACGGTAACAGGCAGACGTAGCACACGCACTTTACTAATAGCGGGAATCACAGACCAGCCCTACAGTTCCTCTCTTTCGAGAGTCGAAATAGGATCGGGAACAATAGGAATGTCACCATCCTTATACAATTGATAACAAGCGATCGGACTCAAAATTGGGTACTACTATAAGTCACATTCCTAGCGAGGCATGACAGAACCTAAGTCTTTACCAATGATACCTTTCATTTTCATACAATTTCTCGCGCATCAAAAAACTTTTAGTAAAGCGAAGGAGACCCACTTACCCCCTTATCCTTCCCCCCTTCCCCCAGAATAGGGAAGGGCCTAGCCTTTGAAGGCTACATTCTCTTCTTACAACGGGTAAAGCTGCTGCCCTACCTTTATGCCGGAATCGACCAAAGAGACTTTAAGGGGTCTACTAAAAGTTTTATTTATTAAAATAAAGTCCTCTTTCTGGACTCCCCCCAGACCTCTGTCTGGCCTAGGGACCGTCTCTAAGCTAGAGCTCCTGTCTTGTCTCCTCACTTAGAGAGCGTAACAATTCACTTCGTTCCACCCCCAACTCCAACTAAAGAAACGTCTGCGGCCCCTCAACCTCGTTAGAGGTGGTATATTACCCACCTTCTAAGGAATGCAAAGGCTCTCTCTCTTTCATGGGTGGGTCCCTAATGCCGGGAGGGATGTCTTGGAAACAATTCATTCTATTACGTCTCCTGACACCGACGAGCCACCAACCGCAATGTAGTGATAGAAATACTTAGTAAAATGCCAGCAACCCATATAGCTATTTTAGCTGGTGTTTTATCATCCGGCACGGAAGCGACAGCTTTATTTTCCTCCCCAGGCCTTTTGGCCGCCTCAAGGAGTACTAGTGCTGCCCTGTTCCCCTCAAGCGAGCAGCTCGCTTCGACCATATGTTGCCCCAGACTAGTTGAATTCACATTGACAGGCCCTGC
Source organism: Cornus controversa (assembly GCA_026545225.1). NCBI lineage: Eukaryota > Viridiplantae > Streptophyta > Magnoliopsida > Cornales > Cornaceae > Cornus > Cornus controversa. Next base: position 36,987 of record JANPWI010000038.1, read on the forward strand.
TAAGGACGTCAGTGAGCTACTGGCCTCGGTGAGTTCGGCGAGACCCCTATAAATATCCGATACTGGGCTTAGGTCCCAAAGCAAATAGCCCATCAACAAGGGAGGAAGGAATGACGGGATTATATTACCGACAAGATGAAGCATGAGTAAATCAGACGGGGCTCTGCTTCGCAAGGAGTGCTCTGGCCGCAGATCGGGGCTGTTGAACCACACTCACCCGGCTCGAACCTACCGGGGGGTGAGACCGAGGCCGAAGAAGAAGGTAGGCCAAGCAGCCACTTGACGGAAGCCTTATGGGCGAGAAGCCCGTGAAGAGCGGTCCCCGAAGAGGGTGGCGAGGGGGGAAACCACACGTCTTGACCCCTTATTGGTAGACGAGAGCTGCCTCCAACTTGGATGATCTTGGGGAGAAGAAGTCGTCTAGACGTGGACCTAGGGCGCGAACTGGCTTTATATGAATAAGCAGTATCTTCAGATTTATTTAAATAATATATGATAAACGCATATAAATAGATTTTCATTGGACGAGATAGTTTTCATTTAAGAAGAAAAGGAATTGCACTGGGTTACATACGTACGTTTACAGATTCAATATCTTCGTTTAGAGAAAAGCTCAAGTAGAACAGAACTTATGACCAACACAAAAACCGAAATAGATAAACTAAAGCGGGGTCAAGGGCGAAGTCAGGTCAACGTAGACTCCGTGCTCCGAAACGGATTCGGCAAGAGCAAGACTAAGAAAAAATTGAGCCAAAGAAGACAGCGATCGCTGCGATCCTTGCTTGCCGGCTAGAGTTGTCTATCCCTAGCGGATCAAAGCGAGGTTCGGCAAAAAGATGTCTTGCAGCATTATTCAAAGGCTCACCGCAATCGCACGGGCTGAGAATCTGCGGGTGTGAACTACAGACATGCTGACGGAAGGTTTCTCGAACTACCCGGTTAAGCAAGTTAAGGTCAGGCGAGGATAGGGCTGCTGGCTTTAGGAGCAAAGGTTCTGGGGCAAGGTTCCACCATAGGGATGTCCCAAAGCAAAGCACACACTAACAAGACAAAACGCATGTCATTTAAGTAGGAATAGCGGATCGCTTCCTTCAATCCGAAGGATTTTATCCGTGATCTTTCCCAATTTATATCCGATAGACCCGGCTTTCTATTTGGCGATAGCAGTAAGGGCGTCCGTCCAGCTCCGTGAAACTGAGGCAATCCCCTAGTAGTGGGGACCCAAGGGCAAAAGGAATAGATAACAACTAAGTCCCCTCGCTGGAATGTAACCCTACGCATGCCTGCTAATGCCATTTGGCACAGATGTCCCCGGTGTTCTGGCTGATGATGCGGATATAAACTAGGTTGCCTCATTGTTGATGTTTGGATAGATGAGAGATCAAGGCGTGATTGAATACGTAGCCAAGCAGGTGGCGCCACACGACATATTCTACTAGAAGTTGAACTATTATTATTATCTTGCGGAAACAACCTAAGTGCAGGTTTTTTGTTGGTTAACATGTCAAACAGAGTAAACATTACTATAATACGATATACTTGAGGTTTTTGTTGATATGGTTATTGTTATTTAGATTTCTACTAGAAGTACATAATAAGACTTTTATAGCATGTATGGATATTTTTCTTTTATCATGTTATATATCTTTTAGCAGGATATACCCCAATACTAAACCTGCCTTTATGCATTCAGCAAGTACCTTTGCTTTACCCTGGATGATTATATCCATTCCTCTCTCTAACGAATGAGTACTCAAACGACTCTTTGTAGAGAGAGGACCAGCTCTTGGGATTTACAGGTGAAATGCCGAGCCTTCTATTATCATAGAAAAGAGTGAAGTTAATAGGATTTTATTTTTTCACTCTAAAGAGGGAGCATAATGTACTAGGGTATTTTCTCCACTAAGCGATACGGAAATGCTTCCACACCCACAATCGATACAATACTGACAAGACTAAACAGAGATAAGGAATCAACTGCTGCTCCTGCCCTTATTGATAGGCTTAAAGGAAGGATTGGGCAATCCACTTAAACACAAGGGGAAACCGCGGGAGAGGCTTCAGCACTTGCTGCGGCTGAGGAGTGAAAGAGGATCAAAGAGCAGGAAAAAACCTTAGTCCGATTCTCAAGAAAATACGGAATACATCGACTGCCGCGAAGGCGCTTACAAGAAGAAAGAGGCCTTAGATCGCCCCTGCACCATCAATTATGAGGAACCGCGCTCAATCAAAGAAGAAAGAAATCCTCCTGCGCCGGCGGGAGAGGACTTTTTCTAAGTCGCCTAGTAAAGGAAAAAGGCAATTCGCCTTACCTTAACAAAAGCAAGAAGGGGGAAGAGTCCTACAACTTAAGTCCCATTCACTCCAGACACTACTGACTTACAAGGATTAGGCGATGATTGAAGGGCTTAAAGTCAAGCATTAGGCTGAGAGGCGGATACGGTTTTCCCCGCGGATTAGACCAGCATGACCTCAGGGATGAATGAACTACTGACGGACAGGATGAAAGGTTTGAGAGGAATCCCCTCCGTGAACCCTTATCCGATAGGGGAAGGAGGCTAGACTAGATCCAAAGCTTGCAACGAATCCAAGACTTCCAAGAACTCAAGGAAAAGCAATGGGCCAAGTTTGATCAACCCCGGGAAAATTGGCATTAGAGATAGATCTTATTAAAAGAAATGCCCGATAAGAGAGGAAAAATGAATTCAAGCATGGAGATTGAAATTAAGTTTATTAACGTAATAAAGGATAAGCGGTGATCCACAGGAAAGACAGATGGGGCTGCGGGGCCAGTTTGACCAGCATCAAATGAGACAAGAAGGTCAGCTCACCCAAGAAAGAAAGAAAACTAATTCTTTGAGCCGGAAAAGCAGTTTCAAAGCATCAAGCAAAAGGAAAGAAATCGACCCGGCCTAAGGCCAATGGGAAGAGACCCGGGAAACCATTACCGGCTGTAAAGCTTCTTACACAGGAACTCAAGAAAGCGATAGGGAACTACTTTGAATAGCGATATACGGGCTAGCCGGAATGGCTGAAAGGGACTAGGCTGATTGGAAAGCTTACGGACCTGAACCACTGGACCAAGAAAAGAGATAGACGGTACCATACCGAATCGACTTCCGAGACTGCCAAAGAGCCTGGACCACTGGTAGACCACGAGAAAAAGAAACTGACTTCACCTCAAGTGAAAAAGAAAGGTCAGTCACTTCGCTCACCAAACCAAGAAAGAGAAATCATTACTTCGGGGGGAAAGCTATTAAAAAGAAAAAGTCTCAAGCAAAAAGAAAGTAAACCGGAACAAAGAACAAACTCAGTCCTTGATGCGGGGCCGGAGTCTCCACAGTCTCAAAACTAAGGCACTTGCCCCTAATACGACATAACCGCTAGACTAGATGGAAGGCTTGGGCCGATGGGAGGGCTAAGTACTTTGTGTGCAGTCAGGGCCATTTACAAATGGTTGAAGGCTTTTGATGATTGAGGATAGGAAGGGGGAGAGGAAAGGGCGTTAACCTATATAGTAGGGTTAAATTGGCTTGCTTGGCTTCAACTAACAACACTACTAGAAGTATTCCGCTTCCACGCTTCAACACTTAAGTAAGCACAACACCCTATAATCGAAGATAATCGAAAGTGATTCTCTCCTCTAGTTCAGAACTCAAGAGGTACGGAACAACTCTCAGAAATCTGCCTTACCACCTCACAAACAAAACAGGTACTTTGGTCCAGTTTCTCGAGGTGCGTGCGGAATCCCTATTTCCCTAGAACGGTTCTCGCTCTCCTATAACTCTAACCAAGAAGGTTTCCACTTCTCACTCAGAACAGAAGTTCTCGGGTTCAACCCCCGAGTTGGCAACAGTCGAACGCTAAGTCCCCGATATAGCTCAGTGAACTAGCCAAGGGTCAAAGTACAAAGGCAATCGACAATCGAAAGTCGAGGTCCCAAGACAAGACAGTAGGTTCAGAAGCCTTTTTACATTACAATCGAAAACCACGATAGGAGCTGACCGGGCAAGAAGGAAATGCTCCCATTTAGTCACCCACCTTCTATCGTGTCTGATTTCGATCATTCTTAACCTCACACCTCTATGGCAGAAAGCAGAAGCGCCGGGAAAGACAGCTGGCGGCATGTATAACAAGCAGTTCCGGGGCTCATACTAAGAGAGAGAAGGGCCCACTACGAAGAAGATAGGTCCCTACCCTAGACACATTGAAGGTCAAAGAGATTCCCGATATTGTATTATATTTATGTTTGACAGCACGGCACTAGTCAGAAGAAGATCGACGAACTCTGCGATACCAGATTGGAACCATAGAGATGCCCTGTCCTCTCCTCGGGGAAGCCCTTTTGAAGCTGAGAGGGAATAGCACTTAAGCTTAAGATATTGCCAGCTAGTTGAAGTGGAATGAACCCGGAATCTCATTGAATTGATGATTTCTCCACTTATTAGAATCTTTCTGAAAGGTCACTGATGGCCTTTCAAAGGAGAACTGTATAGCTGCGCACTTGTTTGCGAAACAGGTACGTCAATTATACCGTAAGTCCGGTCCCTTTATCTACTGCACTTTATTTAAAGCAGTGTGGCGTTTGCCTTCAACAGGTTTACGCCGGGCCGCCTTACGAGCATGAGAGACTACCTGTTTTCGTCTCCCTCAGTCGGAATGGTCTACCTAGGATCATTCCTTCATTTCACCGTAAGGTGATAATGAGGAAGGATGATAAGGCGGACACATTAGTTTCAGTTATATCTCTCCTTCTTCACTTTGTCACGGGTCATACCGTTGGCAAAGCGATTAAGTGTGAGAATACTTGATTCTATTGTGACCCCTCCCAAGTTTCTGCAGACTGAAAGAGCATTTGATATGATGAAAATCTTACAATTGTTCAATCAGATCTCAGACTCTTGGCGAGTTCTGCTTCCTAGGTACCCTTCCATCGTTGACCCTCTATACCTCTTAACCAGGGTATTAGATGGATTCCAACATGGAAAGCGATTCCTTCCAGGCGGTTAGTTAGTTGTAATTGAGTAGGCAGTTCTTCTCTTTGCCTTTCAAAGGCTAGTCCGCTTATCCCTCTGTGAGGGTGATACAGGAAGTGTTGTGGCTTTGGTGGAAGGCTGGGAAGATCCTTGTTTGGTAGACTCTCTTTTAGTTTGGGGACGATCTTTCCGGTTTAGGAATGAACTATGGAATTAAGTCACTCGGGTAAGAACTAACTTAAGGCATTGAAAGACGTGAACCAAATCATTTAAGCGTCCACGTATTGGCTTCGATTCTGGCAGAAGCGGGGATGGCACTTAATTACGTAGATAGACAGAAGAGGGTCCTTTCACGAGCCTTTTGATCTTAATAATCTATATTATAGGGTCAGAGAGGTGTAAGCACCCCCCGAACTCCCTCCCAGAAAGGCTAGCAGCAAGGCAAGAATGACGTATCTAAAGGCACTAGCGAACCTATCACATTCTATTTCTTTTAGAAAAACGTCGATCGGTCGAATAGGCGAACTGCCTCTTTCTTTCTGACCTCATGGACCACAAAGGGTCCTTGACAATTAGGTGTAGGTGACCCCTTTCCCTTATCCTTCATCAACCCAGGGACAATACCGAAATAAACAGACAGAAAGTAAATAGGCATAGTAAATGCACGAATTCTTATTGATAGTGGCAATTCTTCGGCTATGAGGATAGGGGTGACCAAACAAGGAGATCGAGTCTTTCGTGGTGTTATTGATCGAGTGGGACTTTCTAACAAGACCCACCAATTCAACAATCGGCTGTTCTGTAGGCCGAGCGTACCGGCAAGCGGCCCCGAAGAGTGCACAAAGTGCTACTCGACACTGCCCCACCCCACATAATACAAGCTAGTGATATGGCTACCTACCCAAGATCAGACTGCGATGTCTCACAAGCCTTGACGAAGGGCGCCAGTCTTAATGGTCGCCCAGTCATCCCCTTCATAGACATTTCGCATATTCTCCATAACAACCCGAAAGGGGCATCACCGTCTACGTTCCGACGTCGCCATTGATCCCTCTACAGTACATCATTGAAATAACCATGTAAGGCATTCCCTTGGACGACCATATTTTTGTCCCTCATCGTTCTGGTTACAAGATTTCATAGGAGCAGCCTCTTCATGGACAAGGCCTTATGGTAGATTGAAGCTAGCAGGTTGCCTAAATATGGTTGAATTCTTCTTGTTGCTGGAGGATCGAAGACCTCTTTTCTTCTCCCCGTGTGTATTGACTGATGGAACGTACCTTAGACTCGCGGTAAAGCTGAATTGGGAATGAAGAATCCTCTTTTTCTTTGTTCTGCAGCATTGCTTCTATGACTTGACTTAGAGCAATTGGAAAGAAAGTTTGCCATAGACAATCCCCCGATTCTTTTTTATTCTAGTAGTTAGATAGTTAGGGGCAAAAGACTTTTTAAACCAGTGGAGAACATTTCATTTAGAGACTAAGAATCTCAGTGTCTATCTCGTAATCATCAATTCCAATCAAGGGGATGGAAGCGGGGAATCCCACCTATGCCCGTAATCTTCTTGAATCAGCTACCTTTTCAGAAGCTAGCACATCATTGTTTGGAAGCAACTAAAAAAGAAAAAGACATTGAAGACGGTTCGGTCCAGAGACCAATCCAAAGCAAAGACCAGAGCCGGCAGCTTCTCAACGTCTGACAGCCATCGCTCTTTGAGAAGTGGGTTGATCCTTTTCTCCTTTGATTTGCTATCCAAGACTTGTATAGGTCCATTCCATGAAAGAAAGAGAAAGCTAAAATGAGCGCCTGATTATGTTATTAATCTGGCTAGAGGCCTACCCTCTGGAAGAACTCATCCATTGTGTCATTTTCATACTTAGGTTAAAAGGGAGCAGTAGCTTCTATCCTTGGTCTTTCTGGATCAACAGATTTAGGTGCGGACGTTGACAACAATTCTCTTTTTATTCAGCGAGTTACTCCGCCTCGAAAAAGAACTCTATCTTCCCCCTCTTATCTGTCACTTGACTCCGGGACCATGTACGGGTCTCATCAAACCTAGCGCGCCCTTCTGTTTGTTTTTCAATGGAAATCTCTATCTTGTTTTTGTGGTTGAGTTGGCTTGTTCACCAAGCAGCAGGTCCTGGAGATTGTTAACAAATAGTGAAGATAGCAGGCTTGAGAAGTAATGGCAGGACCTAAAAGAGAGAGGGAAGGCACTGGGAGCTTACTGTTATCGGATTCTTGGGTGATTGTGGCAACCTCAAATGTCTGGTAGGTGGAAGGTTCAATGGAAGTGTTTGAGCAAATGGTATTACAGGGAAGAGGGGTGTACTGCAAAGTCTTCTTCAGCATGAACTGTGATTAATTTCCCATTGTTCAGAAACTTTCTCTTTTGGTGAAGACTGGAAGCGACTGCTCAAGAATTGTGCAACCATGGTCTCCCTAGAAAGAGATTGTACGTAGCAGGGATGTCTACCACCTGAAAATGGATAGAGAAGGTTGTCGGTCCTATCACCACACCAGAGAGAGGTCGATTTTTCCCACCGTTTCACGCCGGGGTTCCATCAAATGCTCTTACCACTGTTTCACTGCTGCGAAGGTACTTAGTCAACTTTATTTTCTGAAGAGTTGCCAAAGGACAAATGTTGAGAGAGGATCCATTGTCTATGAGAACTTTCCGATTACCATATCATTGCACTCTACTGCTATGTGGAGGGCTCGGGTATGTCCAGTGCCTTCCGGTTCCATTTCCTCCTCCGAGAAAGTGATCTGATCATAAGACAAGACGTGGCCGACAATCTCTTCTACTTGCTGAGAAGTGACGTTGTTTGGAACATGGGCTTCATTGAGGACCTTTAGAAGAGCTTCTCGATGTGTCTCTGATGTGAGGAGAAGTTGGAGCAAGGAGATTTTACTTGGTAGCTTACCGAGGTGCTCCACCCCCTTGTACTCACTCCTTTTCCGGACAAAGTCTGCTCTTTCTTGTTCAGTGATGGGTTGCTTGAGTTGAGCTTCTTTCCTACGCTTCTTGAGTTCCCCAGGAGTATACCATCTACCAGATCGGGGTGAATCCCCCAAGTTCGGCTATCCCCTTAGTTTGAGTTGGAGCTATTTCTTCTCCTGACTGCTTGGTTGCTTTCACCCCGTAATTCCAAGGTACTTCATGAGTGTTGTCGACTGGCAATTGCTTAGCTGGTACAAAAGTGATTCGCTCAAAGGCGGGGAGCTTAGGTTTATCAGATGAAGGCTCGAAGGTAGGCAACTTGAGCTTCTCCGATGAAGGCGGATGGAAGGGGAACCTCATGCCCTTATCCACTTTAAAGGGTTTTAGGAACCAAGCCGTTCCTGAAGCTTTACACGAGGGGGGATGAGAGAAGGGTTTACACCATGAAAGTAGTTGAGCCCGTACACATGAAGCCATTAGTGCAAAAGGAACGGGTCCTTGATCCTCGCTGACCCACATAAAGAACAAAGAAATAAGGATAAGAAAGGCATTGTTACTGCGCGGACGAGGAAGCTCTTGACGGAGCCTACCTCGAGGGCTTACGGGTCTGTGGGCACAGTTGAACAAGGCCCATATTCAGATACTCCACCTGAAGAAGAGATTGAAAAAGGCCAGACCATAAATAAGTAAGAAATAAGAATAGAAAGAACCATAGCCGGAAGAACAAAGGAACAGTACATTCAGTCTTGTGTAACAAACAAAAGACAGAGATATAGTCCTATCCAAGCTTGTCAGGATCAAAGACGTTGGGATTAGATTAGCAGACTATGGATGGGGTCAAGACGTAGAGTAAAGTCTCCGTCATCTCCAAAAGCGGGGTGGTTAGGTTCGAGTCTTCATCGATCGGGTGGTCGGACGCAATCTAATAATATATATTGAGGGGATTCGAAAAGAGATTCATCTGCTTCTTTGCGTCGGCTCGTCTTCCTAGGTAAGAATACCACTAGCACCTGTTAGATCTAGTTAGATCTAGCCCTCTCCTCCCTACCTATTTCGATCGATCGGCGGGACAGGCGCGATAGAAAAAGACTCTTGGGCAGGTCGAAGAACTATACGGATGGGGAAGCGAGATATCTCTTTCTCTCCGGGCTAGCGGGGTGGTGGAAGGGTTTTCAATTTGATAAATCCATGAAAGGGTTCTGGATCGACTGCGGGTGCTTCTCGATCTTTAACTGCTGCTCGTGCTGCTTCATTAACAGCATAATCATAGTCAGAATAAACTCTACGTACTGGAACAGGATCAACTGCTTTAGGCTCTTCTGCTCCTGTTGCTAGCTTACGAACTAGTAGCTATGGAACTGCTATTGGTGATCATGGGGCAGCAGGTTCTACGCTAGGCAATATATCTCCATCTGGAACATCTGGCTCTTCCTTTCTATCACGATAATAAGACTCTCGATCATAGGCATTAGTCACCACCTATTAGAATGTAAGGAAACCCACCTAGGAAAACGACCACTACATGGTGAAGTCTGTTCCTACGCCTACTCCCGCCCAAAGGATCTCCAGTAACTTGTTTACGGGTAACTGAGCCAACAGGTTAGGTTCCGGTCTAACTGCGGGTTATACTTGACCTTTCAATGGAACTGGTGGTAAGCGCCTATGGATGGATATGACGGGGACAGATTCTATAAAATCTTAGGTGAGAGCACGGAGAACCTAATCTTTAGATAGATTCCATGCTGGGACCGCTGCTGCTAAATCTCGATCTGGAACCTCTCGAACAGCGGCTGGATATGGAACTGAATCCACACACACCTGGAGGATCTGTCTTTTCCTCTGCAACTGATGAAACTACCCGGTCAACCTCGCTACTTATGGCTTTCAATCTCGATCCTGAAGGTATGCCGCTGAAGTGATGCGGTTATGCATCTGGCACTGCTACCGATGGATCAACATATGCTGCCTATAATGCACTAGCGCTGCTGGTGGATATGCCACTGATGTGGCTGGCTCTTCACCGGGTACTGGATATGCTAAAGGTATGGATCAATATATGACACACCTGGCTTAGATGCTGCTGGTCTCGATATCCAACCGGATAGGCAACTAGGTATGTTTCTGGGTATTACGCTGTTGGTTGAAATGAATCAATCGGTTATGCCGGTCCTATACCTCTAGGCGTAGATCTTTCATAACCTGGGTGCCCAACCGACCTGATCACATTAATCAACCGAATCAACTGCTTCTTCTAGTGATGCTTAACCCGGCTCTGTAGGATCTACTACTGCTGGTGGGTGGTGCTGGGTCCTGATCACGAACACGAAGTTTCAATCTGGATGTTAAGCTTGAACCCCGGCACATCGATTTTATCAATCCAAAAGCCTGTGATTTCCCCCACACAACCCTCTACTTGGCTTAACGGATAAGATCTTGTATAACCCTGACGGAACGGAATATAAAAAGTGACTAAAGTCCCCATGTTCGAATCCCCGAAATTGAGCATACCCAGTTCCCTCAATTTCCCCAGCTAACCGGTACTACATTCGCCAACCAATCCGGATAATGGAGGGGGGGCGATGAATTCCCACTTCTATCAGTTTCTTCATCTATTCCTGGACCTGCAGTGATATGGCAGGATGTGAAAGTAGTTTTTCCTTCTTTACCGGTTTGGCCCCTCCCTCATGAGATAGCGGATCATCTTTTTGATATTCAAAAGGTACTTCATTGTAGGCCTTTCATTTCAATGTGGGAGGAGGCCGCTGTGATGGATGATTGGTCCTCATGTCGATTGGAAGAATGTGCAGGACCGTCTGCTGAAATGTAGGGCTCGGGGGAGACATATACTGACTTGGCCGATACGGGATAAGACCATTGGATCATAACTCCACTCCGGGCGAGCAGGCGTATTCCATACGAAAGTCCAAGGATGACCAACATGCGATTATCCAAGGAGCAATCCAAGAATTGACCAGAGTGAAAAGAGCCTATTCACCCAGTTCAAGAAAAGAAAGGGCAATGGAGCCTCTTCTTTTCGTGGGAACAGGGGTCTCACTTCCTCATCAAAGGGCACTCATAGGATTGCATCAAAAGCTTCGCAGCTCTTCGTACAGGCCCCCTTCCTCTCCTTCCCCTGCCTGCGTAAACTATCAGTATAACGAGATGGCGGTTCACTGCAACCGATACTTCTTCAACCGAAAATAAAGAGAAAAAGGTAAAGATCCTTCACGAGATAGGGCCTACTTTATTGTGCTAGAGCACTTTAGCCATTCTTTTGTATAAGCTACCCCTTACCCCCATTTGATCCCCCCGAACCCCCCTACGTAAACTGGATCATTTTCTCCTCCATCTCCAGAGAGAGAGCCTCGGACTGAGTCAAAGAATACCTTGGCTGGATCATATCATCACAATCAGCAGAAGCCTTCGTGAAAGAGCTTTCGTCTACACAATTAAATGAATAAAAAGCGGATTCTTCAACAGGTATTCCAGGACTGAAAAGGAATTTTATAGCCAGCAAGCGTAAAGATGTAAATAAAGGGCAGAAGGAAGAGCTACAGTTACCCCACCCCAGGAGCAGAACCAGGATATGCGAGCTAGTAAGAAATGGGACCTGTTGGACTCGGAGTGATTGTTATAAATTTGCCTACGAGATGATTGCTTAGGCCTTCTGACTTG
>JANPWI010000030.1:0-68563 GCA_026545225.1 Cornus controversa
TCTTTCTAGTCTTCATAGTAGTCCCGGTTACTGACTCATAATCACAGGATGGCTTTGATCCCGGAGAAGCATAGAAAGAAGATGATACTGGCTTGGCAGAACGAATAACTAGTCCAGCTCACACAGAAGGCACAGATCAATACCCGGAAAGAGTCCTAGATGTTCAAAGCGAACGTCAACAACAAGTACCCCGCGACCTCGGAACCGGCAGAGGGAACGCCCAACAAGAAATGTTGACTTAGAGTCCAAGTCAGGCTTTCCAGAAGGAAGAACTGGAACAGACCGAGAAGCACGATACCGAAGAAGAATCAAGCTTGGAAGCAGAACAAGTAGAGCATCCCATCGGTCCGAACCCTAGGCGGAAACGGGCTCGAAACAAAGAGCATGAACTCCTGGCCGATGTACTGACTCAGCAAAAGATTCGGTTACTGACCTTGGTTCGGATGAACATAAATGCCTGGTTCAGAAGGAGAAGGAAGGACAAGAGCAACCGTTGGTGATACTGATCCGGGTGATCATCTTGACTTGGAAACAGCATAGGCTTGTACATTGACTTAAAGGCGTACTGATCAGGGCTCAACAAAGTCTCCTGCCTCAGACGTGGATGTAGATGTAGACGTAGATCAGAATCCGAATCCGAACAGCAGATCATCCTGTTGGCTAAGAAGAAAGATCGATACTTGTTGACTCTGTCTCCTTTGAGAACTTCCCAACTCCTACTGACTTAGATGATTTATAGACTGAAACACCTCATCATTTGTTTCCCGGTGGTTGCCCCTACCTAATGACTTGTTTCCCTTTTCAGGCAGGCTCTCAATCAGATGCAGGACGAAGATCAATGCCCGGCCTAGGCCCTCCGAACACCTCGGTTGTCCGAAATTTAGGGAATGAGTTCTTCTGCTGGGTTTAGGACGAAAGCACATAAACCCCGGCCTCAAAAGGAAAGGCAGATCTCTCAGATCGAAGAGCAAGTCCTATTGACTCAGAACGTCCCGGTGAATCATTAACAGAAGAAGACTGAGACTCAAAGGAAGAGGTATTGATAACAGGAGAATATATTAAGGCAGGGTATTATACAGTGTTAGCTTATAGCAGGTGTTTACTGGCCTAGCTGAACTGGCGAAGCATGGGATTAAGCTAGTTAAGTACCAACTGCCTAAAAGCTCCAAGGCAGGCGTCTAAGGTCATTAATAGAAGGGAAAGAAGTTAAGAACAGGAAAGCCAAGCGACTTCCCTCAGGGGGTTACTTTGTTCAATTCAATCAACCCCGTCTTTTCAATTAAAAGCTCGATATTATTACTATAATTATATTAATATGAAATATGAATTACTTAAGCTGAAAACGTATCCCTTCTTCTTCTCCTCTATTGAAGATCCTCCGTTTGGTTGCTTCTATCCTTATACTGGGCAAGAATTCTACCCCTGCCATGGAACCAACCCAACCGCCTATTTGAATGAATGGTGCCAGTTCCGGCTTGCTCCGCACAGGCTACACGATTCCAGGGAAGGTGAAGAGACGGCTACGAAGGGACCAAGCCCAAGCTGATCCCCATCGCCATCTTCTTTTGCATCTGTTGAATCCGCTTTCCCAGTTGGTAGTCGGCGGGAGGTGGAGATTAGTTCGTTGCTTCAGGAGAACAAATAGGTGGGGCACCTAGGTTCTTCGGATGGATAGGGACTAAACCTTGAGTCAGCGCAGGTGACGTCTAGCTTCCAAGCATGGGATATCCAGGAGGGGATGACAGAGAATTTTATTTCAACATGGGTGGAGGCAGCCATATTCTAGAAAGATTTATGACCGATGGATCTGGTACTGGATAATTGATTCATTGTTTAGCCCCTCCCGGTCGGTGTCAAGCAGATGGCACTTCGGAAGATGGATTCCAATAGCTTGTGGTCTCCTTCTCAAGCTTCCACCCACGTTCTTCACTTCTTTCCATCGGCCCACAGGGAGAGGAATCAGGCGCTTACTACCCGCACATTGGAACTGGGAGCGGAATGAAGAGATTTGGATTAGAAGTGGGATGGCAAAGGATTGGACCTAGAGTATGAAGATGCAGGGGGAGATGGCCACAGATGCCCAGATACTGGTGAAGAGAAGACAAGTTGTAGAGTTCCGGTGAAGGAGGAAGTAGTAACGAGATTTGGAAATAGATTGATAGTTGGCTGGTACCTCCCTCTCCTCTGGTGGTGCAATAGAAGATGGTGGAGCCGCGCTCAATGCCTGCTTAGCCGCTACTGGCCAACTTGCTTCCATATCCGGTTCTGGTCCATTGTTTGCTCCCTACCAATGGGGAATAGGAGCTAGCATCAACCTGATAAGCTTCTGCTGGTCTCGACTCAACTCCCTTCCTGCTCCCGAAAAGAAAATTCCTACCTCTACTTATGATATTTAACGGCCAAGCTCTGCGGGTCGATTCTTTCTCTAAAAGACTATCCAAACAGGAAAAAGTTCAAACGAAGCTGTATAACTACCTCCTATATTGAATTATAGGTCATGATCAACCGGACTGAAAGTTGGCTTCACCTCCATAGACCCACTTTTTGGATAGAGACTAATCTGTTATCTTTCAAGCAGCTCTCACATGAAGATTGAGTTCAGGTCATCAACCCGCCGAGCATCTCTCCACTGCACCCTCACTATATGATATTATCATAAGAAAACTAGGTCAATAGAAGGTAAATAGATAGGTTCACGATCCTTATTTAGGAATAGCGCAGGATAACTAAATAAAGGAATTAAAAGGGGGGCTTCCCTCCCTTTGACTATCCGTACTATCTTGTTATAACCTTCCTACTAGTATAGGAATGCCAACTACTAACTAACTAGCTCATATTGGATAGTAAAATCATCACTCCTTAAAGAGATACCAGCGGGGTAAGGAGGGGAGGGGCCAATCATAAGAGCGGTAAAGCCATTCTATACTTCCTACGCTCTCCCCCTAGCAGCCAGAAAGGCAAGGTTTAAGAATTCCTCACATCAGGAATTAGCACATATGCATATTTGAACATTCATTCTAATAATTCCTTTATTCTTATTCTTATGCACATGAATGAACATATATGATTAGAACATGTGAATGAACATATTCGTATAACTATCAATCTCTTTCTAGTAGCTCCCGTAGCTAGGGGCATGTAGGTTGGTCGTAGATCTTTCTTCCCTTTACTTTAGTAGCAAGCTACCTTCCATCTCTTCTAGTGGGGTTTTGGCTTGAAGATACCAGCGAGCCAGCCCATTACTGGTATTAAATAAAAGACTTTATCTAACTAGTTGCTAAAAGGAGACTCCCTCTAAAAGAATCCTACCCGCAGGAGAGTGTAGCGAAGTCGCTCCTAGCTGGAGGTACTCGCGTAAGGTCTAATAGTTTGGTTTTTCTTTTCTGTAGTGGTTAAAATCCTCTTTCTAGGCTTAGAGTACGATGGATTGAATTAGACCCCATTAGATAGAGCAAGCCTCTTGTTCCTGTAAGCGAATATGGAAGCTAGGGCGGGCAGTGCGGTCTCCTATCTCCGACCGAGCATAAGAGTGTCTGCTATTCCGCTAATAAATAAAAAAAGGCTGGGTAGGGTGATTTCATGAAGAAGTGCTTGGCCTTTCCTTTACTTCAAGTTGCGATATGGTGCCACCAACCAACCTTATAGGGATGTTTGAGAATTCCTTCCTTACTGACCTGGTAGTTTCATAAGGCTAGTTACGCAAGGCCTGAGGTAAAGTCTCCCCATCTATCTATTAGTACGAGCTCTGCCCCGTCTGTAGGACGAGCTCCGCGGACCCGAGAAAGAGAAGATTTGGTGAGTGTTGAGCTAAGCTGAGCTACCAAGTATGGATTTCTTCTTTGTGGATTGCTTCATTCGCTTTTTTTAAGCCGAAAATACGGGGTTTAGAGAACTCTGCTCCTTTTGAACGAGCTCTTATGAGTGGAAAAGCAATTGAGGCCAAAAATACGGGGTTTAGAGAACTCTGATCGTTTTTATATCAGTCTTATGAGTGAAAAAGTAATTGAGGCCAAAAAGACGGGGTTTAGAGAACTATTCCACTTTTTATCTCCCTCTTATGAGTGGAAAAGGTCTTTATGCCAAAAAGACGGGGTTTCATAGCTAGATCTTGCTAGGGGTGTCCCTCCCTAGATGCCTTTCGGGTTAGGACAAGCTCGGTTTTCAATCCTGAGTTAAGTAGCTAACTGAATATGGCTGCTAGTCGCTGAGCTGAGGCTAGCTCTAATTTCATTCCTAGGGTTCGATACTCCATATGACTGAAGCTGGCCTTTCCCAGCCGCCTACGTGCCCGATGGTATCAAGTCAATACGTGGTTCTTTTACTTCGGCAGACAAATTACTGGTTTTAGGTGTTTGAGTTCTGGACTCTAACAGAGTAAAGCACTTTTTACTTTTTCATTTAGGACGCAACTCATCAGTAAAGCTCCTACCATCACGTCTAGCGCCTTCGCTTTATGCTCCCGTTCCTTTATGCCGGGTGGTGGAACTATCGATTCAATCGAAAGGCTAGTAATCTTCTTCTTCCTATGCATCCATCCTTCGTAGGGAGGCATTCAGTCTAAGTCTGTGAGTGAACTTCCATCCGTTCTAAATCCATCCTAGGCAGGAAAAGACAGTCCGTTATTTAGCTCATAGTTCTGGTAAAAGTCCGGTCCTCTCTCCTGAAGACAAACCTCGGGACTAAAGTCATTTCAATCAAGGCTCCTGCTAGTGCATCCTCCCTCTCTCTTGGAGAGATGGAGCCACTTCCCCTCGCCGGGCCCATCATTGAAAGCTCAATCCCGACATCCAACCACGAGTTCAGTTAAAAATCCATATATAAGATATGACGATCGGAAGCGGAGTTGACTCGGGAGCAGGGAGAAGAGCTCGAGCAGCAGATTGGCGTGTTTGCCCCAGGAACTTCTACTTCAGAAACGCCGCCATCTTTCTTAGCAGCGGGGGAATTGGCGCAACTCGTCACGGCAACAGACTTGAATAAAGGACCATCAGGCAAATAGCAGGCTTGGAAAGAGTTGAGGCGCGAGTCAGAACTCTGCCACCTGTCATGGTACATTACTAGTGATGTGGGCTTATAGTCGTTCGGCTGAATTTTCCATTTCACATCAGAGAAATTTGCGTAATGATCCCAAGCGGTGCGAATATCCTGGAAGGGCAGAAAAGCCTTGCGTACCAAAGAATTGAAACTACTACCGGGAAAGGAGCGGGCGGGGCAAGCTTTTATAATGAATTATACCAGACCTATACTTATCACATAGGTTTACCCCCCCCTTGCCATAGCAGCGGCAACCCCAATAGAAGTGGTAATCGCAGCTCCATTCCCTCCTTCCCGAATAGAGGTTGGTAGTCCCAATCTCACCATAGCAGATCGAACCTCGGTACAAAGGTTTCATCGGCAGGATCACGCCTCCCCGTATCCGGATCCGGATGAAGGGGGTCAGTCAGTCTGCATTAACTATTTCCCTTTGGTTTCTTGGAAGTAAAAGTCCCCGGTAACTCCGATAAGGTAAAGGTACCCTGCTTATTGACTTCAACCAGCATAGACTATGGACCGAGGTAAGCCCGGTTCTCCCGATCTGTCTTTCCTGGGTACCTCTGCAAAGATTAACTATTTTCCTGTGGTTTTGTTCCTTCTTAATTAATGGAAGTAAAAGTCCCCGTTCTTCCCTATCCAGTATGTGATCTCCCCCAGGGATCTACTTTGTTTAAGGCAAGAAGGGCGGGTATACCTTTAGTGTGCTTGTAGCCCGAGAGGTACCTCCTTTCCTGAAAGCTCTTGCAGGAATTCTTAAACCCGCCTTTAGGTTTGTCTCAAGCTAGGCTAGAATGTCTTCCCTCTGGAGTTAGTTTTTTGATTTGTTGAATAAGCGTGTGCGCTTGTAGCTCGATAAGGGAGGATGCTCCCCCGTCCCTCGATTCCTTCCTTTATTAAGTACTGGGCTAAGGTCGGCCCCTCCTATTAGCTATTAGTACGAGCTCTGCACCGTCTGCGTCTGGAGTACGAGCTCCGCGGACTCAAGCAAGAGAAGATGAAGAAGAGGGGCTCCAAGAATTCATATATCCCTGGCCTGGGGGTACCTCTCAATAGAAGGAGCAGCTGGACATCTGATTCCACAACTTCTTTAGTAAGAGAATCGGTTGTCTATGTCAATAAGCGGGATCCCTTAAGGTGACTGATAGCTCGATAAGGATAAGTGAGTTGGCTTGCCCGGTAGGTTTAATAATTCCTTTACTAGAAGTTGAAATATCCGGCGGCTCCTGGGCTTTCTTAATGAAATGAAATTAAGGACTGGTCCCAGTGCTTTCCGAATCCTCTATGTGATCTTACCTCTGGAGCTGGAGCTAGTAGGCAGATCCCGGCACCGTCTGTAGGACGAGCTTCTAGTAGCATGATATTTCGTGCAAGAACTAGCTCTTACTTTGGGCTGGGCCCATACTAGTAAGAGAATCGCTTCTTTCAAAGATTCAGTGAGTGATCCTCCATTCTCCTTAACCAATAGCACCTTTCTAGCGGACTATGTTCCGTGGGAACTTCGACCTCACCGCACTCCTTCATGCCAGTCATTGTGTTTGCTCAATCAACAAGCTAACTGAAATGATTGGAAGATTCATGAGAATGAACTGCTTTTCACACGAATTCCAAGGTGGAGGATTCGGGGTGCGAATACTGGTCAAGATCGAGATTGAGAGCCCGATATGGATCGAGATACGGAGCATGAGCAAGAGAGAAAAGCCCAAGGATAGGCTTCGCGAAAGGGAGGAAAGAACCGCCTACAACTACTAAGCCATGCCTTTTGGGTGTTGCCCACCACTAGCCAAATTGAGCCTTTAGAAAAGGTGTGATTAGTCATTCAGAAGGCGGGGTATGGTGCCAAAGGAGCGTGAGCTGGAGATGGGAGTGGGAACGAGGATCGAGAACATGACCGATAGCCAAGGCCGAGGCCAAGGTACGAATCATTGGCAGGATCGAGATGCAGATCCCGATCTAGAGAAGGAGGGAAAGCCCAGAGATATACCAAACAGGAGAAAGAAGCCCGCTTTACTACTATTAAGCCATACCTTTTTCAAATGCAGCCCCCGCCCCAACTAATAAGTGTGCTTTTGGGGCTTGACTACTTCACTTCTGGTATTTCATTCCGTGCAGTCAGGCGCCCTGCTAAAAAGTAAGGTTTTTATCCCAGCTAGCAGTTCTCCCTTTGGACAAACTAAAGGCACGAAGCCTTTTGTAGTTCGGTTCATCCGGTTCTTTTGTTTCTTAAAGAACGGGGCCAAATGGGTCGTTAAGTTCCTTCCCTTTTATTTGTTTAGTAAATAAGTATAAGTATAAGGGTTACTGCTTAGTTGTTTGTAAGATAGAATGGATTAAGATTGATTGTGAGTTCGGAACCAGTGCTACTAGATAGAAAGCAGCGATAAATACCTGCGTTGCGTGCCCCCAATCCGAGTTCGAGCTATTAGTAGTGCAAGTAGCAGTGTCAGCCGTAATAGCAGCGCCAGTCTAATGTGACCCCGAGGTCAGACCAAGGGAACTTCCGTAGGCGGTATGACGAGGCACTTCCAGGTAGCGAGTCATAGTGCCAGTCGTAGTAGCCGCCTGTCCAATTAGGGACCCATAATCTGTCAATCCACATCTATCGAATAGAGCTGCTAAAGACTAGTGGTTCGGGATAAGATAGGGCCTGAAAGGTAATAGTGAGCTCGAGCTGGAGCTGCTGCTCAGCCAGCGCTTTTCTCCTTGGTGAGTGTTTTGTTTTTAACTTGTTCCCTTGGCCCATTGGTCACTTCCTCCCTTAGTGTCAACCCGGAGATCCCACCATTTATAACTAAGCATTGGGGGCCTTTAATCAAATAGGCTTGTTAGCCAATTACTTATTATTATAGCTAATCATTCTTTATAGCGAAGGTTGGCGCGAGCCCCACTCATACAAGTAGGGGAAAACTCTAGTTCAACTTTCTTTTTACTCAGAATTGGCTGGGGCCTTAACCGTAGCTTTGGAGCTTTAGGGCTTTAGCAATAGATAGGCTTTTGGCTGGGGTTAGCTATGGCAAGGGTAGTTTCAACTCCCAAGCTCGGAAAAAGGAGGGGAAGCCCCGACTTTCCAATAAGGCCAGGGGGAATGAAAACACTCAACCGATGGGGGAGGAATGAACAGCAGCTCTAGAAGAAGGAAGACTTCTCTCCTGTCTGTGAAGAATTAAAACCTTCCCTGGAGACTGGGCTAATCTAAGGCATCTTACTTATAGTAAGTAGAAGGGGGCATCTTATTGCACAACCGATTCTATTACCAAATCCGTTGGTTTACCCTACTTGGGATAAAAACCTGCGCACTATCTGCTATATAGGCATTCATTGGTGGATCTCCTCTGTATTCCCTACCCTCAGGGGAACTCAGGACAAGGCCTTTTTTTCCTTCTATCGTGCTGGACTTCGAACAATTCAATTCGTTCGAGAGGCTTCCGTGCCTATCTCTCAATTATTAAGTACTTTCCTAGCCCCCCGGCTATCCCGATCGGGTTGATAAAAGGTTTCTTCTAAATTAAAGTAAGGAAAGAAGAAACCCGAGGTAAATAGTAAATTCATAGTCACCTTAGCGAGGTAACCCCCCGGTCACTCCTACAGCAAAGGCCTTCAAGCCAATCCAAGGAGTGAGTTGAGCGCTTACTTGAACCAATTGGGTTTGTTTTGTTCGCCATCAAGTGGCGTTTGCTGGGGTGCATTCTCTCTTCATCAGTTGGGTTCTCCATAACCAACTGACTGGCCAAATCATGGCCTCGTCGAAGCTGCAGCAATATCCTGAGTATCCTGGGCAATAGCCACTAACCGACCGACGATCACAAGTATCACCTGCCCAATCAGCGTCTTCATAGGCAGTAAGAGTGAAAGGTCCTCTAGTGAACTGAATACCAAGTGTAACAGTCCCTTTGAGATAAGGCAAGATACGTTTTACTGCAGTAAAGTGGTCATCTGTAGGAGATTGCATGTGTTGACAAACAGAGTTAACAGCAAAGGCCAAATCAGGTCTTGTAATAGTTATATACTGCATGGCGTTAAGCACGATGCTTCTGTACAGAGATGGATTATGAAATAGAGTAGAAGAGACTGCAGCAGAGGACTTCTTGGAGTTAATTGGAGAAGGGCAGGGCTTTACTCCATTCTATCCGGTCTGTAGGGCAGGTCACTCACCGATCAGACGAGAGAGAAGACGGGCGGAGTGGAAGGCGCTTTGAAGCCTACGCTAGCTCGGAACCATGCCTCTCAATAGAAGGCAGAAGGGGGAGAAAACCAGGGATGCGGACGGAAGCAAGCGTACTAAACCTAGCCCATGGGGGGGAAGGAGCTGGGAATGAATAACTATCATAAGGGAAGAGAGGGAAAGGCCAGGCCTAGTCCGGTGAAAGAGCTCTTTACCAAACAGTTTCGGAAAGGCAATCTCCTTAATCAATAGGGGAAGGAACGGAGAGAAGAGCATGACACGGAACAGAAGAAGGAAGGGATTCACTGAGAAAGCGCTCACTGGTTTGAATAGGTATAGCTAGCAGGATTCCCTTTTTTGAACCCTTGTAGGCACACCTACCTTTTACCAAAGTCGAACCTAATACGAATCCCTGCACCTACTCCTACTCCCCATGGTACTATTTGCTTATTTAGAATATATCGGTAGAGGGGGAGATGCCATGGATAGGCGAGCCAGAAGCCCCTTTTCTCTTGCGCTTCCACTCAGTATCAAATGATTAAGACGATTAATACTCGAATAAAAGAGTACAAGCACCCTCATCTTTAACAGGCTCCTCTTTTCTTCTTTCCTTTCTTCTATTGCTGGGTGGGACTGAAGCCTTCTCTCTTCTCTAGGACTTCAGAGAACAGAAAGAAATGCTTTTCTTCGATACGTTGTTAAAGGTAGGGCTTTGATGAGATGAAAGAAGTCTTGCCTTGTTTCGGTTTGATCACTGATAGATAGCTGGAGCGGGCCGATCCTTAAGAGCTGGAGGTTTGATCCATCCCAATGAAAGCTCAGCCCAAGCCTATGCTGCCGAAATGAAGCATTTCAACAAAGCTCAAGAGGCCCTGAACGATTTCAACTCTCGTACCGAGAAGGCCCTAGAGAGACTTCAACAAAAAGCTGCGGCAGAACAGACCATTTATAACACAGCAACTGGTGCAAACACTTCTTCATAATCAATTCCTTGCCGTTGCTTATAGCCCTTTGCAACTAATCTGGCTTTGTACTATTCAACTCTTCCTTCTTGATTTGTCTTAGTCTTATAAACCCATTTCACTCCGATTGCTTTGTGCCCCTTAGGTAGAGTAGTTAACTCCCATGTGTCATTCTTCTTAATGGCTTCCATTTCTTCATCCATGGCTTTCTTCAGTGGGCAGAACAGCATTGCTTACATCAATAAATACAATACTTCGGAGAGCCAACCAAGTCGAGTACGAATCCGCAAATCATGGATCTCGATCCGGAGGGACCATTTCATTCGTGGATTGAGACCATTGTAATTCATTTAGTTTGATTGATTTCCGGCGGGTCGGAAAGGCGTATCGTCGGGCAGGGACAGTCCACTTAGTGCTCGGAGCTCTACTCTGACCTACATTCCAGATCAAAGGCAAGCGCGTATTATTTATGAAAAAGGGATTGAACTTCTATCCCGGCAAGACCAGATTTAGAAGATACAGAAAATAGGGCAGGAGAGGCGGGCCGGTTGGATAACGATAAGCGGTAAGAGGTGGCTAAGCAGCAGCGTCGTCAACAAGGAGGGTGGCTGGGAGGAATTCATGGTAGAGAGGGAATGAAATAGCAGGGGGGGCATCGAATTCGAGGGGAGCAAGAGGGGAGGGGGTGGCACACGCTGGTCAATCCAGTACGTACGTCGCTTTCGTTCTTTCCAAAAAATATGTCCTCTCCTCCGGTAATACGTCCTCCAGCCCTTCCTGCTCATCTGGAAACTCTCGCAAAGTCTCATCCCGCTTGGATAGCGAAGTAAGCAATCAAAGGGCTGACATTAGCGAGCACTCATAGCGTCCTTGCTTTCTCGATATCAGTAATTAAGGATCTCTCCTCCTTCTGGTAGGTGCAAGCAATAAAAGGAATATAATTTCAATAATATCATTCCAATCAGTAAAGGAATAGCTCTTCCCTTAATGATATATCGAAATATCTATTTTTTCATTCAAGGTTATGGAAGTTTAGTAAAGTCTTCTGTCAAGGTAGCATTTGCCTTCCCGGGAATTCATCCCTTTTGGAATCGGGTAAGGCTCCACTATTAACTGGCAAGGGTCCAGGTCCAATAGCGCTTCCTGTCTTTTAAAAAATATCCCCCGTAGCAGCAGCGGCACTCGAGTTCTTAGTGCCAGGTGCAATAAGTACGCCATTTCCAAGCCTCCTTGTGAAGCGTGCGTCATCTCTTGTCTGAATTGAAGGCATCTCAATTACTACCTAAGGCCTCTCCGACCTTGGTTTAGTCTGATTTCACGCGAACTGCTAATGCGGCTGTGGCTGGTTGAGGTGCCGCTCTTCTTTCTGATGCGGGAGCCTCTTTTTCCGTAAGTGAGAGCACTCGCACCGTCCGACTCCACTGGTACTATTCATCTATATATGGATCACTCCTGCTTTCTCCCCAATGGAATGATCTGGACCCTTGCGAAAGGATCTCTAAATCCGACGACCTTGACTGAAAAGCTCCCAATTAGGTCAGTCGCTGGCCGAGTAGCTGATAGACCAAATAAGCGCAGTAGCTGTTTAGAGCCGAAGGAGCTCTATTTGGGATTCTATAGCCTACGCACTTGCCTTTAGGGGATCGAAGTTGGATGAATTTCCAGTGGTTCCTTCCATCGGCGTCATCGAACCACGTTAGCAATCCAGAAGAACTGGAAGCTCGAAACGACCGGTCAAAGGAATTTCTCCGTTTAGTTCAGTTCTTATCCTAGTTTTATAGCACACCCATGTAGAGGGATCTTTCCGACGCTAAGCGCGCTGCATCTCCTGTCCAAGTGAAGAATATCTTGTCCAAGTCCTTCCAGCTTGCATCCTTTTCTTCTGCCATTGGGAATGGAACATCTCTCAACTTGTAAGTGGTAGAAATGTTGGACTCTGTTGCAGGTTTTGGTTGATTAAAGAATCCTCTCAGAAGCCCGTGTATATTAGTAAAAGATGTTACTTTCACAGGTCCGATTGCTCTTTGCCGTCAAATGGAAAGTGAGCTCATAGGGCTTTGATGGTACTCTGCGGAAGATGCGTGAATTGGCCTGCTTTTCCCTTGAAGTATGCGCGAGTTGCAGGGCTTCAAGCTGCTTTGACATATCGGGTGCAGGATGTGCTTCTATCTCCTTACCGAATTCTCTGTAATTTTCTGTAATATTCAGTGTTGTAAGATGTTGTAATAAATGTTATAGTTGAAAGAAATTCCACCTCCTCCTTTTATCATCCCTTAGCTCTTTGATGAGCTCTTCGAGAGTAATGGGATAGGCGTAGGCTCATTACTCTTGAAAGTGAATATCGCTCGCAATGGCCGCCCTGATAGTTGAAGCCTTCAACGGAAAATTTCGTATGCTAGCTCCAATGAGTAGTAGAGGAAAGCTCGGCCTCAGTGCGTCCCACTTGTGTCGTGTTTTAAGCCTGCTATGCATCCTTGCTCCATCTACCATTCCTGACAATCCATTTCTGGTATGCCCGCTGCTTCGTTCACAATTACTGACAATCCATCCTATCTTTATTGGGATCATACCCCCTTGGACTTTCAATCCTTTTTATTATCTGTATTGGACTTCGTACCTGGGCTTTCAATGGGACCATACCTTGGATTTCAATCCGAGATCATCCCTTGGGGTTAGTTCATTCTCTTGCTTAGTTGATCTCTTGCTTAGTTCATTCCATTTACTGCCCCTCTTTGCTTGATGAAAGACATCCTGGCAAAGGCCGTGTATATTAGTAAAAAAAGGGGACTTTCATGGGTCCGATGGCTCTTTGACTGGTGTGCCTGAAAATGTGATTGATAAATGTGCGAAACTCGATTTGTCGCAACAAGAGGTATTGTCTCCGCCTTTTCAAGTAGGGATCATCTCTCAAGTGTTATGATCCTCCATTTCTGCTCGGTAGTGGCCTAAGGCTCAATGATTGATCTTCTGCGCTAAGGCTAGCATCTCATCCCATCTTTCATCTTATTGCTTCGAGCTCTCTTCGAGAAAGTGTAAAAGTGTAACCTCTTGCTCCTTGATTTCACATAAACAACTGAGTGCCTTCTGCTCCTTTTGGTCTTCTCTTTCTGTGTCTATTGATCTCCTGCCCACTCACATTCTCTTTATCGAATCCTTCTAGGCAGATAGGACTACTCCTGCTTGCTCTTGGCCTTGGCTGCTTAGAGACATCCCTTTAGTTCGTCTTAGAGAATGGAATTAGGAATGATATTTTCGTCTTATTGTAGGTCGGTCATCTGTTCAATCTGGAATTCCATCTCTTCTTTGGTTTCTGGTACCGGTTGAAGTTCCTTTGTTCAAATCAATATCTATGTCAGGCTTCCCTTCCCGGTTGTCCTGTCCTGTTCAATCCGTTGTTCTTCTGTCTGAGGCAAAGGCGAATCCCTCATACTGTATACGGTCGAGCTGGCTTGGCTGGTATATCAAGCATATCGGCATATTGCTTGTTCGGTGTGGTACACATATCTGTCAATGTCAATCAAGTAATAGAATGAATTCCCACTGTCTGAGGAAAACGTGAAGAATTGCCATTTTATGAGCTTGTAAGGCCCGTTGAAGTCCCCGAATAAAGGGGAAAAATGGGGCTATAAGTAGGCCGTTTGCTATTGCTATAAGGGCTGCTCGCCTTTATACGGCTTGGCTTCGCTATCGCTCCTATGTAGTGGTCGACCTAAAAACTAGTATTCCTGCCATACCAGAATGCCTATTATCTAGTGCGTTAAGCTTCGCCAGAAGCAAGCAAGACGAGGTCGCTCTGCTTCGTAGACAAGGCTCGTTCCGTACTTGACTTACGAGCTCGTGTAGTACTCGCCCCTATCTCTAAAGGGGCTTATGCACTCCACTCGCTGTCTACTAAACGAGCGTTAGAGCGAGCGAAGCCTTCAATTTAGTGGCTTCCCCCCCTTTTCCCTCACCCTACTCTTTCATTTCCGCTTAAGCTTCCCCGGTTTGTGGGATTAATTGATTGGATACCCGAGAACCATAATCTTTCCTAGGAACAGCTTCTACGACGATAGATAGGGGTCAGGTTTGTTTGGCATCTCTGCCCCCTGCCCTCCAAACAGTATGGGAGCCTTTCAGCTCGTACTGCTCACACTCCTAGATCTTCACGGCACCTCCTCCACCATAGTGTGAGCTGGGAGCAGCTCCGAAAAGCGAGGCCTACTTCAAAATTCGCTTTCAACAACGTCAACAACACCACGAAAAAAGTAAACTATGGTTGCCCACTGATCTGATCATAGGTGAAATCCAATCCCTTCGCTTCGCGCCAGGACCCCCACCCCCTCGCCTTTCGGAAGCGAGAAAGCGAGCAGCAAGCTGAAAAAGCCCTTTCCCCTTTCTCTAATAACGAATAAGGTAAGCTTCATAGCTCCAACCTATACAAGGGGCAAGCCAAAACCAGCTGAAGGAGGGGCTTCATAGCCTTACCTTAGTCTTATTAAAAGGGGAGCTTCTTATTCTATTTATTATTAGAAAAATACTAAAAAACAAGGTTTGGAACCCTACTCCCCAACAACTACAAGGGTGCTTGCTTGCTGGCATCAAAGCCCTTCATTATTATTAGTAAGATGGGGCGGAGGGCGCACAACCCCTTCTCTGCTCCTTTCCTGAGCCTTTCACACTAAGCTCTTCGATCCTGCCCTGCGCCTCTCTAGGCTTCGCTATCGCTCACGACTGGTATATGGATCTCTCTATGTAGTGGTCGGCCTTCCACGAAGCTTCGCCATGCCACTAGATCCATAATGACCGGCGAGTCGGAACATGTACGAATATAACCACGCGGAGCGCCGGACCGGCCTATCGAAGAAAGAGATCATTGAGCCTATTTAGCCGAGCTAAGGTTTGGAACCCTAGTTTTTTAGTATAAGAGAATAATAATAAGCTAAGGGGGCTGGGAATCGCAAGAATTGAGAAGTCCTCCATTGAATTGAATGGGGTGGGAAAGACAGGTTCGGAAATGGCCGGATTAGCAGGAGGAAGGGCGGCTCCACTCTGAAACAAAGGTGTACGTACATAAAAAAAGAGGCTGGTTATGGCCTTTACTTGATAGGGCTCCTTCCCATCTATCTTGACCGAGAAGAGGGGGAGGCTCTTGCGGAAGCCCTGCCCGCCCTTCTCTATTTTGGCCCTCATATTGAGGATTCCAGGCTTCCCGGACTCGTAACAGACGGCTAGGAACAAGAAGAGAGTCAGTAGTCTCTGCCGTTGCAGGTCCTTCTCCTTCCGCTGAGACGGCCCTCTTTTTTTGTGTTTTGTTTGTTCACCGCGGCACGAAATCATGAAGAAGCTGGAATAAGTAAGAAAGAGAGTGGCGCCTAGCCGTTGAGAGCGTCTGTTGTCTTTGTAGAGGAACAGTACGATCTTGGACTGGCCCCCTTCGCATGACCTAGAAAGAAAAAGAAGTCCGTGCTACTATAAGGCCTCTAAACTCCTCCCTCAGGACACTGTTGCCTTGCCCATGGGGACGGGGTAGCCCCGACTTCCATAGGTCCTTGGTTCGACCTCCTAATGAGAATTGAGGTCCTTGCGCGGGCGTCTCA
This sequence comes from Cornus controversa, assembly GCA_026545225.1. Taxonomy (NCBI): domain Eukaryota; kingdom Viridiplantae; phylum Streptophyta; class Magnoliopsida; order Cornales; family Cornaceae; genus Cornus; species Cornus controversa. The sequence continues at coordinate 15,735 of JANPWI010000030.1, forward strand.
TCCCTAAGACTTGCTTGCTCTGTATGGAGTGCCCCGTGGTTCCTCGAGTGCCAGCCGCAGAGAGGAATGCCATCAACTAGGGCGCTATTGGCCACTAACCACTCGCTCGCCGGCCGCTCGGGCTCCGCGTTTCAAGTTCGTTATCCTAACCGTCTCCTCTGCTCCACCGGGAGCCTGGCCCCTTCTTCTATCTTATCTACTGCCTTGCTCCTCGGCTCCCATATGCTCCAGCCGCTCGCTGTAATAGCTTGCTTATCGGGTGGCTCGCACCCTGGGTGGTGCGGCTGAGCCAGAGTGGGCCCAGCAGTCGGCCTATGTTTCCGGGCGCACGCGTAAAGGCATGATTAGTTCCACGAATCTCACTGCACTGACCATAGTAAACTCCTTCTCGTTGTACCGAAATGGAGGTCTGATTTAAACGACCAGGTACAGCATCACATTTGACACCTGAGGAAGGTACAGCCCAACTATGAGGTACATCAGCAGATGTTATAATAATACGTAGATGAGTTTTGGCTGGTACAACCACTCTATTGTCCACTTCTAATAAACGTGATTGACCCAATTCTGGATCATCTTCTGGAATCGTATAACTGTCAAAAGTGAGTGACTGTTCATCGGAACTGTTATAGTCCGAATACTCATAAGGTTGGGTCGACGCCCGTCTCCCCCCAAACTGTACTTGCAAGTTTCCCCGCAAAAAGCTCTCCACGCCTACTCTTAGAAAGAGCACTATTTTTCTTTAGTTAGGTAGTTCTCCCGACCGTAAGACCCTTTATGAGTAAGGGGAATCGAAGGCCGGGGAAAGTTTATTGGCAACAGGGGACCCTTTCTCACCCAGCCCTACCTACCCTATGTATTCGAGGAGGAGGCTGGAACCGAAAAAGACCTGGTTCCACACATAACATATGAGACAGGCAGAAGGTATGGGACGACCAGTTCACCACGGAAAGCGAATTCGATCCTATAGTAGTCTTCTTTGTTCGAGAAATGCGCAGTGGAAAGGGATGCTAGTCGGCTCGGCGAAGTTGTAGGCCCCAATAAATCAGATCCAGAGTGATTCCTCGCCTATCCTGTCAGGGGCCCAGTTGAACGCTCGAGTATAGATGCCCTATGCTCATGTGAACGGCCGGGGCCGGCCGGCCCGTAGATCTAAAAGGATCCATCCATAGGCCTGACCGGATATAATTTGTCCACAAACAAAACAAAAACAAAGTAGGTTTTTAGTAGTAGTTCATGAGACCTCGAATTCCCACGTTCCAGCGTGCATTATGCCAACAGGTCCCACCCCCAACTCTAGCTGAGAAGTTGAGTCACCCTTCTTTTTTTCTTTTTCTTTTTATCACCAGAATGCATGTGAAAATAAACTCACCGGCCGGTGAGTGATTGATTTCTGTCTCCGCTTGATCCCATACCCCTAACCCCTTTCTCTAATAATAAGGTAAGCTTCATAGCTCCAACCTATACAAGGCTCATCTTTTTATTTTTCAGAAAAATAATAAAGAAAGAGATAGTATATATCCTGTATCGATCATAGGATCACTCTATGAATAGGTAAATTCTCTGTGACCTCCCACCGTTCACGACATCCCTTGCTTCTCGCTGCGACGGCTCCTCGGTGGAGGAGTAGAAGCGCTGGTCCCCTTCGGTCAAGTTGCTTGTGCCTGCTGTTACCTACCGTAGGACCTCCGTCCCCGAAGCGAAGAAAGAGGAGCAGGAACAACAGGTTGTCCTCTCCCGTCCCAGTAGTTCCGCAACTACTACCGTGGTTGTTGCCAACGGGGATCCCCCATTCCGAAAGGTTACTGGGCCGGCCGTTAGGTCCAAAGTTGTATGCCACTGCTATGGTGCCGATAGATTCACTACTTCAGCGCCGTTATCGGACATTGCAGGCTGAGCATCTATTTCTCGTATATCGCTCCACACCGAGAAGAGGGATGTGTACCTCCAGCAACAACAAGAATGGAACCATAGGCTCCTATGCTGGGAGCATTTCGGGGTATAGGTCTAACAACCTCAACTCCCCGTTTCTGGCATGCTATAGTTATTAAAGTCTCTCGACGGCGGGAATGGGAGATTACCGGTAAGCCAGATGCTTCGCGAACCATATTCCACTTTAAGGCATTTCGTTGCACTTAAATCACCCTCGTGAAGAGGCGCACTCCGATACCATTGATGTCCAATAGCTTTGATAGTAATGGCTGGATCTACTACTACCTCGTCCATTGAGTATAACAGAGCAAATGATGGTATAGCAATGAACATCGGGATGATACTAGGAAATATGGTCCGAAGAATCTCGATAGTAGTTCCATGAACAATCCTTTGCGGGATTGGATTTTTTTTATAGTGGAAATGCCATAAAGCGCGAACCAAGATCCGTGATACGAAAACCAAAATCATAATGAGGAAGAAAAAGATATCGTGATGTAAGTCTATTATTCCTTGCATCATAGGTGTTGCTGCGTCTTGAGATCCTAATTGCCATGGTTCCGCTGCATCACAAGGAGCAATTGTGAGGAATAGCCATTCTAGAACAATCATTTGGTTTGGTTCATTCTTTGACTGCTCTGCTCCCCCCAAAAAAAAGAAAGACTTGTCGGAAATCGCCGGTTGGGTTGGTCCGACCAAGAAAGGCATGGGAGTCTTGGGGCATTGCTTGGGCCGAGTTAAGTAAAGACTGGCTACCTAGAAACTAAACAATAAAGATGAAAACTTCCCTCTTAACATCACTAATAAATAGTTTTTCTACTTTATATTTAATTCTCGATCTGAGACTCTAGTTCTCAAGAACATATTAAAGCACTCCTTGGAGTCCCTGTAAAATAAACTATTTCTGCCATATCGTTGGTTGTGCTTTTTGATCGTGCGCAGCTTTTCCAGACCATACTCTTCTTCGAGCATTTCGACGATTCGTTGAATCTTATTAGGTGAGGGTACCCTCATACGTTCGGATTTTCGTAAGTCGATAATAAGGTCAGCTACCTGATTTTCCAATGAGGTGAACCTTCGCATATGTGAGGCCTTGTTAGCTTAGCTCCACCCGTTGGCGCCGGTTGCTCCTGCTGCTCCAACTCCCTCCAGATGTCCTCTTGGTTGACCTCAGCAGCTTGGATTTCAAACAAAGTAATAAAAACCTGAGCTAGTGGTAGTGGCTCAGAAGCTTCCGGCACCGGGGGGAGGTTTTTATTCCTCCATCGAATCGACCTTATCCTCCTCAAACTCGCAAGCTGCGACGATGATGATAGGAATTGGAATTGGAATAACCAGTAATGTTAGTATGGAGTTGAACAGTAGCAGCACCAAGAGTTGAGAAAGGAGAGAAATAAAGGAAAGAAAAAGATCTTCAGATATTTTAGGGTCCGTGATGATAGATCTGGACCAGTTGAAAAGGCTCTCTCTTTTCTTCTTCATTCTCAACAGGAATGCATCAACAAAACTGCCCTTCCATATAGATCGTCGTGGCATGAACTAAGAATTTATTCGCTTCGATTCCGCCCCTACTTCAATTAAAGCTAGCTCCTACTCCTCCTCCTTCTCCTCCTTCATCGTCGTTGTTCCTTATTTCACTAATTTTATGTTCGAGTGCAGCTGTAGGTGGGCTACCCATGCCTGGCTGCTGCTTTCTCGAATATATATATGATATTTTTACACTTTTTGAATCCCACTCATTCTAATCCAAGAGAAGCATTGGAGAAGACTGCCTCTCCTCTTCCGGACTAGTCTCTGACATCACAAGTGTATATCATCAGATTGTCCGGTCTCTCCCTACGGCTTTCTAAGAAGCTAGACCCAATAAGAAGCCCTTAGATGCAGCCATCTCTTTCTTTCTTTCTGGATGTGTCTTCTGAGTGGTAGTTCTACGAGTTGGGTGTGTTAAGCATAGGTTGATTTTTCTTTTTGATCTTCTCTGTGCTTCCTTCAGATCACTCGTTCTCGGCTCGTTCAGTAGTTCACCCATTAAGTTAAGAGTAGATCTTTCCTCCGTTCCTTTACCGTACCGCTGTTTCCGTGTCTATTTTTAGAAAATACCTTACCATGGTCAATGCTCAGCCTTGCCAAGGCCTAATCTCCCACGTCTTGCTCGTAGCGATGCCGATTCCTCTAGCGGCTCAATCGTATGAGATCAATCCTTTCGGTTGAATGTCCTATGCTATGGCCCGCCCCACTTTACGCGAACGAATCCGTATTATTATATGTAAATGTGAACGGATCCTTTCTTTTTAGCAATTCTTCGCTCCAAGACGCACGACAAGACCTTCGAGCCCGTACCATAAGCAAAATGAGTTCCATGCGAATGCCCCATACGATACGTATCCTCACTCACAGACTGTAATCCAAGCTGCACTTCGAGTTAGAGATAGAAAGCCGGTTATAGGGATAAAGCGCTCTACGGACCGCTCATGGACGAAGCGATGAAGGATTCCACTTGAAAAAATGGAATCCTTTGTGTTAAGCATTGATTGCAACATCGGTTTAGACGGATCCAACACGTAATCGACTCGAGGAGAAATGGTCCCTTCGGATCTATTCTATCGAAGAGATCTTTCCCTATGTAAAGTGTCGATTTCGGTCGGGAGACTCCTCTAGAAAGATTGATTCCAAAACCACAACTGTACACCACCAAAGGAAAAGAGTAAATTCGCGCATACTATCCAAAGATCTAAAGGTTTCACCCCAGGAACCTACAAAGGAAAAACCAGTGGAAACTAGATCCTCGAATATGAATAAGTACAGACAGAAATGAGTTAATCGATCTAGACCTGTATTCAATCAATCAAGCAACCTGGACTTAATGCCAGCAAGCAAGAAGATTCTTTCTTTATGAACTACCCGGAGACTGAACCCGCTAGCAACAAGACCTAAGCCAGGAGTCAGGGAAAAACCACCGATTTCCTCCCACAATGAGCCACCTGCTTCCCGAGGGTCGGACCGGGGGCAAGCGGACTCTCATGTCCGAAGCGCGCTCGAGAGGGTCGACTGTTAAGGAGAGAAGTACTATTGAGACTGCTACGAATTGATATGGAGAGAAAGCTAGGTCGAGTAAGAGATAGAAGAGCCCACCCTACCTATTAATATGAAAGGGGAGCAGGAACTTGTGCCATACATCGCTTCTCCTGATGTTTGAAGCACCAGAACATACTTGAAACGAAACGGGCCTATAACATGTCTCTTTCCAATAGAAAAAGCTTCTTGTTCTTTTCCCTTGTGCGTGGGCGCAGCTTGTAACATGTTGGCTAGGCCATCTTCGACTCAGAATGTCCAGGCTTAAGGCTAAGCGAGCCAGATCAACTAATAGGCTTCACAGACACGAAGGTCCTAATCTAAGACTAGGCTAGTAGAATTCCTAGCTTGCTCGGTCAATTAACAAGGGGAACAATTGAGTAGGAACCATAAAAGCTTTTTATTTATTTTAATACGCCTCACCCTCAACGAAGCTCCCAATGTTCCTGCTGCTGATGCAGATTCTGATGTGGAATTGGACTGGCTATGGGCCTCAGACTTGGTTTTGGATGCTCACTCCTCTTCTTCACTGAGATCATAGGCTGAACGTCTGAACGTAAGGAAGGGGTGCCCTATCATATGTCCGTCTGTAAGACAATGTATCATGCTAAACCTTGAGCTTGGAAGTGGCACCCTTTGTCCTAATGGTGTATTTCCTAGTATCAATATGTATAGTTTCAAGAACGGTAAGTACACAAGTTGGCCTGGCTGAGTCCACTGGTAACGGCCTGGCCTACTTCTTATATTGGAAGTATAAATATACTAAACACAACCTATTGGAGAAAGTGAGGAACTACTACTCTTTATAACTAATGGTAACTAGACGCAGAACTAGGGTTAGATGGAACCATGCAACCAGAACCGACCCTTTCCCATTGAATGGTCACACCCCGTCTCTGCTTCATTTGGGAGCGATTCTCCATCTTCCAGCATCTCAACAATCCGCTGCAGCAGTACCTTCCTATTGGACTACTTGTGAGATCTGTAACTCAGGATATCCTTTAGTTTGGAGGCATAGACGGATTAAAAGGGGTATGGCTTAGCTTCTTAGAAACTCGACTATTAGGGTCCGAACGAAAGCGAAAGCTTGGCCAAACCTTATAGGGGTGAGCGAGAGGAAAGCGAAAGAGAGGGCACCGGACCGGTTCTCGTTATTGGTATCTTTTACACCAAGAGAAGGAGAAGTAGTTGCTACGTTGCAACCTTCAATGACTGTCTTTTATGATTTCCTATAATACCCAACAGAGCGGGTTTATGCAACTATGCGAGTAAAGCAGTCGCAAGTGAAAGGATTTGTCCTTCGCACTGAAGCTCATCACATTTTGGGGAGAAGGGGACACCAAGCAAGACTCGAAGACAGAAAACGATAGAGGTTCAAGATTCTATTCACGATTCTACCTGAGTTAAGCCTTTCTGCTTAGACTTTAGAGGCGTTGGAGGCCCTTAACCCTTTCTATTGCGCCTGCCGTCTTCACTCCTGTCTCCCCTTAACCTTCCGCTTGTAACTCTCCTTTTGTCAAGTATTTCGGTACTGTACTAGTGGAACTCCTGAATCTGTAATTCGACGAAAACCGGGCATACATTCGAGAGAGGGAATGAAAGACGCTCGAGTGCCCTAATATAGATATGGAGGGAATTCAATAAGTAAGGTTGGACTCGATGAGAGGAGAAACTGGGTTGGCTCCAGCGAGGACACGGCCCCTCTTATATCTGTCTCTCTTTTTCCTGGCTATATGCCTAGCTAGCGCGCTTTTCTTTATGCTTTGTGAGGAAGTCATTATTTCTTTGATCTCCCGGTTCTACCTCTGGATCCCCTGCCTGCTTTGTCCTTGGCTTGGCTCGATTTCTGAGTGTTGAGCTCTAGAGTAGGGAGGGTTCCCAATTAAAGACAAGATAACGAGTTTCAACTGCTTCCACGACGTTACATGAGGAGTTAGAGGGTCTGAAGGAGAATGGACTTCCTATATCTCCTAAGACTGCCAAAAAGAGAATAGCAAGTCTTACAAAGAGTGCAACTCCTGATCAAGCTGAGCTAAGAAGGAGGGATTATATTAGGAAGATATAGTAAATGATGTTCTCTTACATGATCTTCTATCCTAGCGTGCGTCAAAGCCTGCCACTTTATCCTTTCTTGCTTCCTATCCTTTCGCTTATTGAGTAGGGCTTGCTTTCGCTTCCTCGATTTCACACTCGAGCTCGATTTCGCTTCCTTTTGTTCCTGTTTAGTCTCACTCGGGGGGCTTTCGAGACATAATCCAACTAGTTGCGGAATTCTCCCTTGTTTTAGTTGAGTAGCCAACCAAGCTAAGCTTCAATTCTATTAACCTTGTCTAGTAATAGTAAGCAAGCTACTCTTTTTCCTATCCTTGCCCACCCCCATTAAACCCCCCTACCTAAACTAGTTTGGCCCTTGCCTTTTCAGCTTCGCTTCCTCTTCGGGTGCCTCTTCTACTGATTAGGGGTTCGCTTTCGCTTGACTCTCTTTAACTTATGTCTTTCACTACCGAAGCCCTTTTCTTACTTCCTTCCTCTTCTTACTGAAGTGACTTGACTGCCTTACTACGTTTGGGGCAAATGGCAAAGGTTACAGGCGTTTGGGGCAAATAGCAAAGGTAAGACAAGCTAGGCATAACATAATTAAATTCTGTCTCGGTATCCAGGCTTAAAAGGCGCAAGAATCAGCCTCGGCCTGTCCAAATGATGTTCAACCACTCTACCCAAGATAAAGTACGGGGTGTAACACTGAACACTTACCGCGGACGATAAGACTTTCATCCTATAATCCGATACATCGTCTGATAGATCGTCTGCTAATCAGAGTGACTAACGGTTTGGTTTCAGTCAGTAGTTGGCACTGGTTGGATAGAGTCAATGAGGGAGAGCGCAGTGAGGTAGTGTGTGAGGTCCGAAGGGTAAGGTCTATTCGTTTAGACGAGAAAAAGGGAAATAGCGTCGTTAATATAGCTAGCGTGACTAGATTCCGATAATCCGATCAGACGCAGGGAATAAAGAGAGAAAGAATGGTTCTGTTCTCGGTGTATGGGCGAAGTGAATCTTCTATGATATACCTATTCCGGATCCAGGAATTGAGTCAAGGGCAGCCGTCTCGTACTGATGTTCTCGTTCAGACTTGAGCAAATCATTGGTCCAGTAAATCTATAAGTCCACTCTGAATGGTTACCGTAAAAGACAGTGCTTGCGAGGCAGCCGAACTTGTCCAAGCAGAGGCGCAGAGAGAAGTACCGTTGTTCAGATTCCACATCAGCGCTTTCGGCCATCATTTCAGAGAAAAGAGAGAGGTTCTGAAAGAAAGCCGCTTTTGAAGAGGCAAGAGAGATAAGTGTCAGTCGAGCATTTAAGCTCGTTCCTTTCATTGGCGTACACAGAACGTAATGAAACAAAGAAGCAAGGGTGATCGAACTACTATCTATGTATATACACTAACGAGCAAGCCAAAGATACGGCTCAAAGAAGAATCGCAGCAGACTATTACTTTAAGAGACAAGAGGAGCTCGAACCCAGAGCTTCGTGTCGACGAGCTACCCACCCGGCCATGGAGTTTTGAAAGAAACTAGGACATGGAATTCGTGCCGCAGCCCCGCGGGAATGGAATGAAATCGGCTAGCTAAGCTAGCAAGAAAGAAGCACAACAGCACTGCCGCAGCACGCACACCCGCGAAGTCAACCCCTTTGTGTCAGCCAGCTTGGGGAGGGATCGAATAGGTCTCTTTCTAACCTTAGTTAGCTAGGTCAGTCAGTGGGCAGAAGCGGCTGTACTTAATGGGTTGGCCAGTTCCTCAATTGGATGGTCTTTCAATTCCTCACTTTCTTTTCTCGTAAACGTAAATAAATGATGCGAAAAAGCGCTTGCTTCTTTCTGAGTGCTAGTTTAAGATGTAGGTTGCCCTCAGAACAGGAGGTTCTTTTTCCCTTCGCAGCAGCAGCACCCGTCAGTCAGTTTGGGGTAAATCATGGAAGGGGAGCACTTCTTCTTAGAGCTACTTCTCCAGGGCTGGGCGGTCGGGTAAGACTAGAGGCTTGTCCCGTCACGATCGGAAGTTCAGTTAAGTAGTTCGCTGGGTCTAATGCATCTGGATGCGCTGTTGTGCGTCGATCTTGTGTTGCGGGATCGAAAGGCCACCAATAAAAGAAAAGAAAAACTCATTTCTGAATGATATGACCAAATTCTCGCTTACTGATTCCAACTTCCTAACCAATAGTCAGTGTTTTGAACTCCTCGATCCGACGATCTCATTTGATCGAAGAAGAAAGAGCTGCATTCCTGTTCATACTGATGGAGCGGGGAATTGATACATCTCTATTCCCGCAAGAGGTCTTCCATGCCGTGAGAATACACTTAATTAGGCTAGGCGGTAGAGCTTGGTTCTTGCCGACAACGCAGATAGGTGGGGTACTATAAAGGAAAGCCGAAGCGGGGAGATCCAACTATAAAAAGGGAAGGCCAGGTGTCCGATGCCCAGCCAGTCAGTGGTGAATGCCCTCCATCCATAGAAGCGCGCACCCGCGTAGAGGCCGCTATCACGCGTTTTAACAGCTCTTGAGCATCCCTCTCGTGTGTTTGGACATCGAGACAGATATCGTTCGATTTCCAGTATTCATTTATTATAAAACGTGGGGCCACTTCTTGCTAGCCGGATCTTCCCATTCAGTTCTGTCACCTACGATGTTCTTATGTCCTCCGCTTGTTCGCTTTCTCTCTAATAAGTTAAGTGTTATCAGATATTGTGAATTGATAATGAAATTTCTTGTCTATTTCATTTATATGAATAGAAATACGCACCTCCGGGTGTTTCGAGAAAAGGCAGAGTCAGAAAGAGCACAGAAAAGAAGCACTCACCATAAATATACCATTCTCAGTCCCACTTGTAGGGCGGGGAAAGAATGGCGGAAGAACCAGTACTATTAGACTTGCTTTTGGCAGGGGAAAATGCATGCCCCAGGCTAGGGTAGGGCTTTGCTGCTCGCTCCTTCGAATAGGCGGCTTAGTTTGTAAAGTACTCTACTGCTCTGGCTGGCTTAGTGTGTTTAAAGCATAGCAAATAGAGATCTCGCAACCGTTAACTAATACTTCAAGCCATCAGCGCTTTCGGGTCGGGTTGTGTGAGTTCTTGGTCGGAATGTCGTAGTTAAAGTAGGTAGGCGCTTGTGGTTGTCTGTTGTGAGTAGTATGGTATGGCTCGCTGGCTTGGTCTTTGATCTAGCTGAAGCTATGGCTGTGAATTATTGGTTGGCTGGGAACTTGATTTCCTATCTTTCTTCTTCTTTAGTTTCTTTGCCCACCAGATACAGTACGGAGTGTAAGACTTAAATGAACACCATAGTATGGATGAAAGACGGAAACTACACCTATCATAAAAGCAAGGGATTCGTATAGACAAGCTGCCAATCCTAGACCTAGAAGATATACTAGAAATTCTATTCTATCTACGCGCATTGAGCAAGAGTTTGAACAGCTACGTTTGATCCATAGTCTTTATTTCTTTAAAGAAATAAAATAGATTGGCTTCGTGAACCAGTTAAGGGCTGCCCCTGCTCGTGAATCAATTCCTTCAGGGCTTTCATTCAGGGATGGCTTTGGCGCACTCCGAAAGCGGGCAGACCTTTCCCTCCCTTAGGTCAGTAAGAAAGATCGGTCAGTCAACAACCCCTACCGTCCAGCTTCGAAAAAGACCTTTCTGCATTGACTCTTCCGAAAACATTCCATCAAAAGAGAAGCAAAAACAAAAAACTCATTTTCGTAAAGCGCGGGAAGCAGATCTATTTAAAAAAGGGAAGGAATCGCCTAAACCGGCATTTGAGAACGAAGGGGGGAGTTATTCGCACCAGGCTTTTTGACTCGTCAGTGATCCCCCAGAGCGGCGGGGCTTAGGACCCACCATAGTAGAGTAGAGGGCGAATCCAGTGAAGCCATCCATCTCTTGCTTTGTTCTTCAGCTCTATCTTCCCCTCTCTTTTATGGTATGGCTGCCCCTGCTCGGGAATGGGTCCATATGTGGGTTCAGGAGGAGGATATATAAATAAATATATAAGCCAACTCTTTCTTGATCAGGGAGTTGCTGCTCTTTGAATGTCAACAGCTTGTTGATTCCTTGCGAGAAGTAAGAAAACATCAGTTGATGCCACCATCGGACATACTCCAAGACCATCTTGCCCTCTCTGTCATCCGGCATTATCACGAAAGCAGCCCCGGTGCCCTTTCTCATCATATGTGCCCAGTACCCCGCCAGTTCCGAAAGGTTAAAGATGACGCGCTTGACGTCGTGACCGGGTGCCGGAATGGATTGGTCAAAACTAAATTGTCTTGCAAACCGGTGGGTATTGTACGGTTCTGCCCGAAGCACGTTGCCCTGCCGTAACGTCAGAATGCCGCATCGCATGGAGATCAGAGACCTCATAGGGTACGGCTTACGGGCTTAGACTCTCTAAGATATCAATCACCGCCCGGCGTTGAAAAAGATGAACTTCAAGCATCGCCTATCCACAACCAATACTATCTATCCCTCAATTAGAGGAGTATATTTATTATGGATAGAGACTCCTACTTCTTCTTATTTCTATTCTTCCCCCGATTCGGCATCTGGTTTAGAGGAAAAGGATGAAAGCCCCATTCCATTTCCCCCGCGGCTGGGGGTTGGTGGGTGGATCGACTTGGGGCAAAGCCCTTCGTCGACAAACCTTTTTGGGCAGTCGAGATCGGGGATTGGTCATCTCATACGCTTTTTCGATCCGCTTTATCTCGCTCAGCTAATATATAAATATAAGGAATTGCGTGCAGAGCAGAGCGAGAGCTCAAAACACTACTTTCAGACCAGTTGGATGAAGGAAGCAAAGAGCCAATAGGTTGCAGGCTTATAGCGCTCCAACGAGGTAAAAGAGAACCCTCCCGCCAAGGAGAATAAGACTAAAAAAAACCAGGGGCGGAGAGACGGAGCACTGACTACACGGAATGAAAGAACCAGTCGCTATCAGCATCAGCGCTCGAAAGGGCATATCTTATCTTAGAGTGCTTTCTCAGATCAGAAAGCGCTAGTCTTGCTTGTGCCATCTCGTTTCCGAAGAACCTGCCTTGCTAGGCCGCCGCATCGACTCGATTCGTAAGTCAATCCATTTGCTCCGCTTTTCAACTCATATAGCTTAGCTGCCAAATGAATCACAGCGATTGGATTAAGTAGAACAGGTGGGAAAGAGGAAACAAATCATCAAACCCGTGTTTTTGGCTTACAACCCATTTTCTTAAGCAAACGGGGTGTAAAAAGCACCAATTTGACCAGCTTTTGCATATAGGGAGAGTGCAACACTTTCCAAGTTCGAGGCTGCTCCATTAGTGAAAAGGTCGTTGTGTCATTTTCCATCTATATGGGCATAGAAAGTAGAAGTTCGACCGAGCACAGAGCGGACCGAACCTAGAGATAGGACCGGAGATCACCATATAGAGAGTCCCAGTCGAGTAGGGCTTCTCAGTCCCATGGATCTTTCCCATATCCGGGCAGATATGAATGATGTTTTTACCTCGATTTTACAGAAGGAATGGGTCTCGAGATGCAGCTGGTTTTGAATCACAAATCTTAGTCGAGTTGATGAGCATTATCGGTGGAAAGCAGAGGGAACGGTAGCCCTACGGGGGGAGGGGAAGGTTGGGTAGGGCTTCGGCCTGAGACTGCTGGGGAACGGACCTTGAAAGGCGTAGGTTCTGGGATGGATGGACTTGGCGTGGCTGGTAGTTGCTCTGGTTGTTGCTTAGAACGGTTATTAAGGAAAGGATGGGTGGGTGGGGCACTACTTTGGGGTTGGGGACCCACCCGGGAATAAGAAGTTTGCCCTGGGTTGGGTGGGCGCCACATAAGGGCTGCAGATTAGTTCAATTATCTCTCTAAGTAGTAGGACCTAAGGAAGCTATCATCACTGAAGTAGGATTATAAGCCACAGCTTCCATGATTAGAGCAGGAAACGTCGGAGCGTCCAGCAACCTCTTTGTATCGGTATCACTATCCACTGATCGATGTGAACCATTGAAAAGCTCCATTGAACCCATTGATCCACTACCATCTCGCTCAGTCCCAAAAGCATGAGTTTCACCTGTGGGGGAGTTAGAGGGGGGTGGCATCCCTTGCAGTTCCATAGCTGGCAGTTTCAGTAGCGAAGTACCTAGCTTTAGTCCAGTTGAAGAATATCAGTCTTCCAGACATGAGCATTCTTTTTGAAAAGAAAAGAGAAGAAGGTCAGACATCGGCATTTCATTTCATATACATATGATTGACTTCAGCAGGACAAGAATAGCAGCCCCTAGGAGGAGCCCTCCAAGCAGAACTAATCAACCCGCCTCTTCAACATCTCCATTTCCTATTACGGGATCCAATGCTGCTTCACCGGGCCCGCCCGATCCCAATCTCCGTATTTCCTCTCTCCTGGCAATCCAGCAAATAAAGGAATGGATAACCGCGGTATCTATCTACTGGTCAGCCAAATGAGGGAATGAAAGCTCCTGCCCTCAAATGCTTGTCTCTCTTCTCCTTTCCAACGATAGAAGCTAAGGGAGGGATCCGCTTAGTTAAGGCCGGTTGTCCAATCAACGGAAATGGTAGTAAGTGCCCTAATGTAGGTACTGAGCCCAAGGATCTAATGTCTTCTCTTCTGTTCCAACCCCATGGATAAATTTTGAGTAAGCCTCTGCATCCTCATTTCGATTCCCAGGGAGACTCAAAGCAATCAAGTGAACCTTGCCGTCAGGCCCAAAGTGAGATCCCTAGCGCCCAAGCAACGGCAGCTAAGAACCTTTATTCGAGACCTTCGAGTGAGTATACGTAACGAGGTTCAAAGTCGAGTTCCAAGCCGAACCAAAGCAATCTATTGAATCTTCTCCAGTGGAACCAACTAGCGATCAAATACCAAGGATTCCACTACTTTACTTCTCTCTCGACCTCCCGGATCCGGGGCATCTAGTGCATCCGAACCAGAACCATTGAATCCCTTCGCTGGATCAAAGCCCAGTGGGGCCGGGGATTCCTCTCATTGAGTCGAAAGCGGAGCAGCTACACCTGATAGCATCCCCACCTCGTACAACAACATATAGACAGCATGAACCACTGCTTCCTATCTCTCAAAGGTAAGCTCCCCAGCAGAAGTCTCTTCAGAACCTAGCCGGCAGAGCTCCCTCGAAGGCGGTGACCCCATCTACTAGTAACCTTTAAGCAGCTAGCAAGGAAGTAAGGGATGTAACTTAAAGACCCAGATGAGCCAATGCCTGCTGGCGATCTATCGAAGAGTGGGTTTTTGTCCCGGCGCCTCTTCTTGGTTTATACCGCCGTCTAGGATCCGGATGTCTAGATTCGCCGCAGACAAATTGTTGAGAGGGAATGGGGCAGCAGCTGTGACCCTGATTTCCATCTTTTGCCTGCTATCAAGCACAAAACCTTCGAAAGAGACCTTAAAGTATTCATTTTCATCTACGAGAGGTTCCTTCTGACAATCAGCATCGAGCATAGTGCATTCTCTTCCTGGGCTGTCCTTATTTATGGAACCAGGATTGAAATCTGGGACTTCAGTCATCTCTTCTGAAGAAGCACGGCTCTGATTTTGGCTGGAGGCATTGTTGATATGATGAGTAGGAGGGGTCCTCTTTGCTTTCTTCTTCTTGGCCATAGACGTAGTCTAACAGCGAGGTTTGATCCTCAGTTAGACGCCTTAATTGCAGCCATTCGTCTCTCATCTGGATTCTTTCTTGCTCAGAGAACTCAGCAAGCCATTGAGTTCTTCTAGGGTCAGCGAGGGCCTTTATATGCTTCACCTTTGATCGCTTTAGCGTATAAAGAAGTCAAGATCGCTTTAGCGTATCAACACTAAAGGGGTGGGCCAAACAGAATGGACTGACTGCACAGTGGCAGAAGCAGTGATGGGTAAGGCGGCCCTCCAGGGAAGCGAAGGGAAGCGGATTTCAACGATAGGGGCATGCCGGGCCTTCCTCAACGACTCAGGTATTGGTCCGTCATTCAACTGGCGGTAAGGCAGTGGTCTGGGTATACTCATTGGTCTTGTCTTGGTCTCGGGCTTTCAGCAGGGGCGGGTCTTTCCCGATATACGCTTTCGCCTCTCTTTGCGTTCGGGCCCATGGGGTACATTTTTTGTGCTACCGAGTCATTAGTTTGGTCGATGCCTTCGCGTCAGCCTCAGTTCAGTTAGGAATTGAGCCTGGTTGACGGTCCGGGGTTTGATTGAGTAGAACATCCATATACCACCGGGAGAGGAATGGCTATATGAAAGAAAGCTTCTTTTCAGTCAGCGTGCTTGTTATATCGTGTACTAATATATAGGGCTAATGGCTGGCTCGCTCCTTGTTGGAGCCCCGCTTCTACTTTCACTGCAACATGGAATTCATTCGACTACTTATTCTAGAAGGCAAGAAGACAAGCAGTCGAACCTTGCGCACACCTACCTTTTACCTACGTAGAATTTCCCCGGTTCTTGTTATCGCTTGGAAGTGAATGTGGAAGAGTCTATATATCATATTATGGTATAGCTCACGTTGCAAGAATGATCTCCACAAACTTTCACAGAATCATCCCACTTATAGACGTGCTCGTATTCCTCGTCAGAATCGGCATATAGTCCAGCTGCTCCTCTTCCTTTTACTATTTATTTACCATAGATGCGATCTCTCTTCCAGCATTCATATCTCGCTTTCGGCTTGCAAGGCATCTCTCCATTTTAGGTGGAGTAGGAAACTATTGAGCAGCTTTCCATGGATGTGCCTTTTTTGCCCTCACTTCGCTTAAAATTCGTTTTATTCTTCAATTCTCTCATTATATGTATCCGCGGTATGAATTTTGGAAAGCAGGTAGGTACCGGTGACCGGGTTGGAAGAAAGCCTACAACCAGGCTACTCGATGGACGATGACAACGACAACGAAGATGACGCCTAAGAGATTGCAGCGACCGTTGTGAAGTGGCGGTGAACTAAAGGAAGATGAGCTTACCGTGTAAGCCAAGTAAGTGGATGTGCGAAAGCATCAACCAAACTAGTCATTTGGTAATTCGATCATTAAGAGAGAGAAAATCATTCGAACAGGAAGAATGTGCAAGCAAACTGGTCCTATTCCTATATAGAATGAAGATCGGTGATAGCAGTTGTCTGGTCAACATGGAACCAAGGATCGGAGCTGTGGCTGAGAGTAATATCCACTTGAACTCAAATCTGTGAGATTATGTATTTAGGATTTGGGGACATAGAAAAGGCTGGGTGCCGAAGAGGTACACCCGTAGAAGTAGATAGAACTCGGGGGGCCCCCGTCAACTAAAATAACAACCTCACTAATCTTATCGAACAAAGCCCAAGCCGTCTGAGCACAACAACTACAGTAGACTCAATGATTTGCCTCTTTCCCCCTTTAGTTTGCTGGATTGGTCAGCTCCTGATAGAGACCCCCCCTACATATTCAAATACAAGGGCCTTTCAAACAAAGGTGCTAGCCGGATCAACTGATGCAGAAGTTAAGATCTAAGAAATCCGAGAATTACGTCTCGTATCACGTAACAAAAGAGAAAAAGCAAGAAGCTTATCAATATGAGTAAGATTACTAACATTCAAGTGTAAGGGCAGCCTGTGCCATTGTACTTTTCAAAGTCGGTAAAGGTTTATGAGAGGGGCACCCATGTACGCTTACGAGTCTGCTGGTCCCGTGGAAGCAAGGAGTCGCTCGCAAAGAACTGTGTCTAAAAGTGAACTTCACGAGCTCAGCTTTAGCTCAGTAGCTCAGTAGCTCGGTCTGTAGGTCAGTGAAAGAGTTCTTCGTATCATTCATTTGAGAATACTCTATTTATGAATGAGTGGTGAAAGGAACTAAAGATAAGATTGGATACGCCCTTGACTTGGGATTCGTACTTTTGGGCATAGGCTTGAAGGCTTGGGCTTTGACAAGACTAGTTCCGGGGAACAAGATCCGGAGCAACGAGAGAAAGCAAAGACGATTAAGAAAAAAAATGGATTATTTCGATGCCCATAGAAGATGAATCTGTAAAGCGGAAATGACCACAGGTGACGAAATACGGATTAACAACTACGGCATGGAATGGATTAAGTAAGGGTCTTATAAAGATCGGAAAGCAAGCGCAAGAAGCAAGAAAAATTATCCTATCTACGGAATGAGACAAGCAACGAAGGGGGTAGCCCAGGGGGCCTAATTCAAAGCAAGAGCTATAGCTAGGGCAAACAACAGACCTACCAACGGATAGAGAATACTTGACTGAAGTCAATGGGCATGACGCATCCCCCCGAAGACAGTAGGGTGGCTGATAAGTATAAGTCCATCTTAGAGAAGTTAGGAGTGGTAAAAAGAGATTCTACTTCTTAAAGGGCAAGATCAAATGACGATGTCTCATCATCTCACGATTCCTCTCCAAACGAAAGAATTACTATCCCTTGTCAAATACGGGTGCACATGCTTTTATCAGTGTGAGTCTCGGCCCAGCCGCTTTAGACGTCATTCACGTACGTGGTGAGACAGAAAGAGCCTTTCTTATGAATTGACACATCCGCTCTTCTTCCGTCCCCTTTTCTTTGTGAGGCCGGTTTGAGCCTGGCTCAGAACAGGGGCCATCCTTTATTCGCCTATCTTACTATCTGACTTGTCCACTTATGGCATGAAGTGAAGCGCTGAACTGAGGGACTGTGTCAACTCGCCGCTTCCTGTGCTTGTAGTAGTAGCATATCCTAACGGATCCGGGGCCTCCGCAGCTTATAAACTACTGGGCTTGCGCACCGAAAGAATCGTGCCATGATTCAATCTATCAATGATGCTACGTCGGATAACCGGCATGATTGATTCAATTAATAATAAGAGCGAGCCTTATTGAATACTCCTGTGTTCCGTGTCCATCTGATGTCTAAAAAAAATTATTACAAAAGGAACCTGGCGTCCAAGGCTCGATCTCTCGGTAAGTTATACCTTCCCTTCCCCATTTTCCATGCTAGCCAGCTGGGTTCGGGGCTTGAATGATTGGTGGACTCTTGAAGTAAGGTCCCTCTACGAACGTAAGGTAACCATAACCATTGGCTGATCTGAGCTCTCTTTAATTGGAAGCTTAGTTGGCTAGGGCTAATACGCGAATCCCTTACTTTTCTTCCGCAGGCACTTCTTTTCTATAGGAAGGATCTATTCATTGAATGAGAAGTCAACTATGATTCAGCAACTACTCTCTAGCCGGCATGACCCACAGATTCAACAGCTCCAGCGGATGCTATGGTTCCAGCTCCAGCACCTATTGATTTTGCACCTTCGAACATATCGAGTGCAGCTAAAAGAACAGAACAAAGGTGGGTACGTACTTTTCTCTGAACGATGGACAAGCGCCTTAGTAGGGCATAAAGTAATGGTACCTTAGTGGCCCCTTCCCTTACTAGTCCAGTAGGGGGGCTGCTCGCCCAGCAAACTCCGGCAGCAGCAACGAGCCTCGCCTGACCCCCATTACTGACCGATCGCTTAACCCTCCCCTTTTCCTGCAGCTTAGGCCCCACGGTACGTCAATCTCATTCCTTAAACGAGTTCAGCAACCGTACACGACACGGGTCAATAAGACTCAAAGACGATCGATCAGACAGCAAGCATAAGCCCGGCGCAGAAGACTAGCAGATAGTTCCGTTCCCTCTGCCCCCTGTTCACTTTAGATCTAATGTAGTTCCGAACAAGAAAACGTATGCGCGTGAGCGCAACGGCTTTATAGGTAGCTCAGTAGTTGCTTGTTGGGTTTAAACCCTTCTTGTGAGTGGTTGCTTATTCGGAGTCTACTGGAGTGGTGGTACATTCCCTTGCCGCCTCGTTTGCCCCAGGATTTGATACCCGTTTGAAGCGCCAAGCGCAGGATTGAATGCGTTTAGTCGGGCCCAGGCCAGGAGGGGACGAAATTGATAGAGATTTGGGCTAAACAGGTGCTTAGGAACAAGGATTTTTATTCACCCGGCCGGATGGAGACCCTTTTCCCCTGCCTGGTTGAATAGATTCCCAGTGAAGGGCCAGCATGGGGGAACTGGATAGGGAAATTAGTAACGAGATTGCTATGAGTGAGCCACGGGCCCGCCGTTGGGTGTTCAGAGGAACGATATTTATAGCATCTGGATGATAATTCTCTTATTCCGAGCCCCTATGCATCTTCTTACCTCCGTCCCTTTGAAGCTTAGCTGGCTGGGTCTGGAATAGAAGCAATTGGTTCAGTTGGGCCTATTCCCTCCCAAGGGGTTGGGGAATCAAGAGATGGAGAAAAAGATTGATAGTTCGTAATGGATTTCCCAGGGCAGTAGTTGGTGTTTCCTACCCCTCTCGGTTCATGGGAAAGAGGATTGATTGGAGGGAAATGAAGGAACCACGGCCGATCATCCAATTCGCTCCAAGAGTGAATCGCTTCGTATATCCCAAGATCTTTCTTTACACTACACTCCCTTTCGTTCAAGACAGCAAGCGAGCCCGACACAGGTTCCCCCATACGGCTACCATTTCGGTCGGGCAAAGAAGCAAGCCAAGACTTCTGGGGGAGACTTTCTTTTCGCAAGATGGAATTCTACTTCCATTCTCCTGCCCCCTTAATATAATTCATTAAAGGTGTACCCCTTTAAAGAGCGTCAGCTCGTAATGCGGCGCCCAAGGGTCTCCGATGTCGCTTCTCTATCTTGTAAGTGAGGCTGAAGCCTTGGTTTGGTGCATTAGCCACCTCTTCTTCAGTTGGATGACTTTAATAAGAATTAGTATTGGTACGCTTCTGTGCTTGTAAGTCCTTGTTGCTGTGTACTTTAGAGGTAGGTTAGAAAGGCTAGAGTCATATAGTTAGGGGCAGGCTATATACGATCTGCACCTTCCAGAGATGGGAGTTGGCTACCTACAGCGATTGATGATGAAGAAAGAGTGATAGATTGATCAGTTAGGCGAGGAAGATGACTATAGGCCAATATTTCTTTTACGGAGGGAGATGCGGCAGATCTCCATCCCGATAAATCAGACTGTTACAAAGGCACCAGGGTCCCATGTTCACTCGCACGCCCCTTCCCTTCCGCTAGGTATGGTTTAATCTTTGAATCCGAGGGCGACCTTTACTTCCTTCACGCGGTAGCTAGCTGAGCGGAGGTATCCATCGCTATAGATAGGATAAGGTAATTAATTCATATGTGAAAGACAAGACGCTACTTTCAAACAGCAGCCCTCACTGCACTGGAAGCAAGAAAACGGCAGCTAGTTAGGGCCACGGTGGTCTACTTTCATGGGCCACCCTTACTTCTTCGTTCAGTCACTGACTTGGCTTTAAGCTAGCCCTGGGCTTTCTGTCTATCCTGCCATTCACCTCATAGCTTGGCATATGACAATCACGTAACACCAACCTCTAAGGTAGATTCTACAAACATTCAACAAGCAACTACGGAGCAGCCGTCGAGAAAGCGGAGCTTACAGTTCAAGATACCGATTCGATCACTGCTGCCTGAAAGTAGGAATTGCTATATAAAGTAGCTAATTACAGTTATCGTCTTGTAATACATATCGAATGCTGCTCTGCCCTATGGAAACAGTAACGAATCGAAGAGCCCAGGCAAGCTAGCAAAAGGAGTCAGCCTGCAGGGAAGGGAATTCAAGCGAAAGGCAAGGTCTGATCTGACCGAAGAGCTTTTTGCTGACCGATTCAAACAGGCCTGCCCTTATTCGATTACTTACCTTTTCGGGGATACGACATCGATGCCATCGGTCTAAGTCAAATGGGCCTCCTCCCATTCGGTTAGCGAGATCAGAAAGGGAAGACTTAGGTTGATTGTTAACAAATAGTGAAGATAGGAAGCCACACCCAACCGCTTATGTTGACTCAATTCCTGGAGAATCCATGGCGGGTTGTTTGCGGCTAGCTTAAGCCGATCGTTCGGGATACAGTTTTAAAGGAGACCTCTCGAAGCTCCGATCGTCAGGCTACTTTTAGCAACCAATGCTCATGCCTGAACCTGTAAGATTGAATGAAGGGGATACCATGAAACCCATATTTCTATAGGTCACGGTCGAGTCCCGAACTGACCATACCCAGCCATTCCTATCCTTATCATTACCTTCCGGCTGATTGGCCATGTCCCCCCCCTGGCTAGCTGCTATCATTGGGCAGATCTCTGATCGGGGCAGGAGATTATTCACCAACGGAGCGACCGAACCCACAGTACTGACCGATCGGAATACCAGCCCTTGGTTTGGATTGCTCAGCGGTTGTCAGACCGTTACCCTCCGGCTTCTGCCGTTCACCTCTCCCCCTTAATCCCCCTACGGCTTTCTTCCCCCCTTACAGGTGGGATCTCCTTCCCCCACATCAATACTGACAAGCGGAACTACACCTCGCTAACTACAGATGGGATGCTGACCAGAAGCTACGGATAACCAAGAGACCAACAGATAGGATATTCTGAACCGAAAGGCAAGATCTCCCCTCCTCGAGTAGATGTTCAACTCTAACTTTCCCACTTGCCTACTAAGAGTGGGGAAAGCGAAAACCTACTTTCCGACCAAGAACTAGGGGCGGAGTCAAAAGCCGACCCCCCAACGCCCTTCCTATGGGTAGAAGAAGTGCCGCTTTTCGTAGTAAGTACGAGAAGAAAACTACCTTTTTTGAAAGTCAAAGTTTCAAGTGTTTCGTGCCATCTGGTTGCCTCATCAAATCCCCCTTCCCGGCGAATCGGGTACGACTATAAGTTCAGGAGTGAAAGTCAGCTAATTGCGGCAGTCAAGGCCTTGAATCAATTCCAATTCGACTCAACTTAAAGATCTTCAAATAAAGGCCATTTGTCGCATCCGGAGGAACTCCAATGGTGTGTTACATTAGGCACCTATTTCAACGGATTTCCTTCCTAAACTCGGTCTCGAAGTTGCACCTTTCTACAACCCCCGTAAAATCGGCTTAAACTTCTTTTCTGCCGGTTGAAAATAGAAAAATTCTCACATTTTCCAGCTATATGATTGAGAACTTTTGAAAAACTATACCGCTAATATGAGTGAAAAGAGCCTGGTGTCAAATACAGCTATATGAGACTGAAAGTTGGACAATCGACGGCTGTCTACTTTGGCTTTGTCGCTTTCGATGAATTTTCCCGGGGTTGAATGAATTGGTTTGGTGCAACTTCAACTATAAATGGAATTCTCAACTAACAATAGTTGATATAGTTATAGTTTCTAATGACATTTCTCGTATAACAAACAGGATAGGCGTATTCTCTCATACATATCTCTCTGGTATGGATCGATTCCTATAGAGTGAGATATGTGTGCTCTTTGCGCTCCATTCTGGCATCAGCCAGGCGGTAATCAGCATCTTCCTCCTCTGTTTCAGGATCGAAGTATCGAGCCGCTTCTCTCTCCCTTGCCTATGGCGGTGGTTTGTATATGAATGAGAGGTATAGGTGGCCCGGGCCTTTACTTCCCCGGGGTTAATCCACCGCATCCATACCATGGATTCCGCACTATTGTCCCTGATACGAGGGCCGGCTACTGGTCGTCGAAAGAGGGAATGGCCTACTGTTACTGGGCTGGTGGTTCAAGCAGTTCTTTGTTTGCAGCAAGCGTAATCTTATAAAGGAGGAGAGTTGGGATATCAATCAATCCGATACCGGCTGGGTCGGGCTCCCCATTTCTTCTTGCTTTTCTAATCTTCAGGCCTGGAACAACGGCCTCTTTAACGGCTTATTCGGTTGGATTCGGGTAGGAATTCTATTCTTATGGAACAGCATCTTCATACGTTGGGCCATGAAGGCGCCTCTGGAACTCTTTATTTCGTGAATGAAGTAGAGTTGGCCTCTCTCTCAGTAACTATAAAAGTGGGAAAAACCTGATTGCATTAGGCTTCTATCACGCTTAGGCCAGGTCCTTTGACGTGGTATCCGGACTTCCTCGCGAACAGCCCATCAATCCGCACAAGTACGGTAAGGTAGCTCGAGAGCGAAGTTCGTTCTCGATTAGAAAAGGCGATGTATGCTTCTTAATTCTTTGATGGGAGCATCCCAAATGAGGGGTCCTAAACTCTCATTTTGTTGGGCATCGGGCACGGCGAGAGCAATAGTTCTCTTTCCCAACCCCCTGCTTTCCTTCACCGCTTCCTCTGCTTGGCTGCTTAGAGCAGGGGTCCTTGGAGCTTGTAGCGCTTGACTCGTTAACAAGGCTGCTCCTTTTCGCGATTAGCCTGGAAGGAGGAATGCGGAGAGCGGATGTGAGTCCAAAAGGCATATAGACGCTGGTAGAGATGATGAGCCAGAGGAGGGTGGTGAACTCGGGAAAGTGAAACCATACGGATTAGTAGGTAAACCAAAGTTGGATTATCGGGCTGTTAGCTCGGTTGGCGCAGGAGGGGCTGTTGTTGGATCGGGTAGGGAATAAGATGATTCTGGAGCTGGGCGGGCGGCGGGTGGTTCGGTGAGCATCTCCTGCTAGCCCTGCTCCCCCGATGCCTTCTCCAGAGAATGAGATTGGAGAGGGAAGGCCCCCTCATCTCGAAGCACCCTCTTAGAGCCCGAACAAATATAAGGCAATAGCAATGTCAGCAGCCCCCTTTAGGAACTGGGAACCAGGTAGGCTAGGTGGGTGTCTAATCCGCGTAGAAGCTCCTGGTCGAGTGTCTTAGATTAGAACTGCTTCTGCGATTTGTCCTGTTTGTGGCTCGATCTCCTGTCGTGTTTTATTTAGATAGCAATACTCTCTTTAGGCCCACTCCAAGGCACAAAAGGGCATACTCCTACATCTGCGTATTCGAAGCCTGATTGAACCGCGGGTAGCTTGTATGATGCCAAAGTGAAGAAGCGTCAGGCTCGACTGTTAGCGCTTCTCCCTACTTATAAGTAAGTGAAATCCCCATAAATGGAATGAAAGCACACCATTCCAAAAAGGGGCCTTGTTGTGTCCTAAACAGGCGAAGCGAGGCTAACCGGGTCTCTTCCGTAATCAACTCAGCTAAAGCAGCATCCACTGTCGGAAGGGGAGATAGAATAAGCCCTATACGCCATAGAACGTTTTGAAGAGAAATACTTCCAGGTAGCTTTTTCCAATAAATATGCCATGGAACCTATTTCCCAATTACAATCCCTTACTACAGGAAGTTTTAAGACTTCAATTGGATAGCCTATAAAGGCAAGTTCGCCAACTTCAAACAAGAAGCTGGGAGGCCTTATCCCACTAACAGAAGAGTAAGGAAACTTTAGCTACTATAACGCTAAGGAAAGAGAGCAAGAAGGCCTTTCCCCTTTAATTGCGTCCTTGTGCCGGGGCTGGTGAGGTCTTGGGTGAAGTCCCGCAACGATTCGCTAAAGATGAAAGATTCGAGATGAGCTCCAAAGTGAAAGTTGGTCATCATTCCTTCTTTTCTTTTTCTTTTCCCGGTCAGCTGAAGAGGCCAACAATCGTTCAAATGCGGGATTTTCTCCGATATGCCCCTCCCTCCGTATGTCCGTTCCATCACATCAATAAAGAAGTGAGGAAACTATAGGTTCTTGTCCTAAAGCTAAAGTGAGCTTGACGAGGTCCTAAGAGAAGTGGTGATCGCTCAAAGTCGCTAGTACCTAAGAGTACCCGAAGATCTGGAATTCATTTCCGCTCACGCCCCTTTCTTTAATACATGGCAAAGCAGCAAAGAGCAAGCAGGCCTGACGCCTTAATGCCTGTCTCGGGGAAAGCTCTCTGTCGATTCAGTGCAAAGCGAATAGTTCTCTCCTATTAGTCTTTAGTATTAGCTAGCTTGCCGGAGGGTTCATAGATAGAGACCCGGACATCCCTTAGTTGTGTAGGCCTCGGGAAGATAGAAAAGAAAAGGAAGTCTCAAAAGACCTTTAATTAACTCCATCTTCTGTCCCATCATCTCCGGAATCCAATTACATGCTCTTTGACAGCGATGAAGTGGTTTCTCATAAGCCTTAGAGGTAATTCCTGTTTGTGGGTTGTTACTGGTTAGCGGATTCTTCCTCAACGCTTGGAATGGGTCGTCAGCGGAAGGAAGGCACGGCGAACGCTGCTAGGCTAGCGAAGCGAAAAGAGAGAATGAGCTAAGGCGGGGGGCTTAGGGAGGTTTGTCTTTAATTGCTGAGTGATCGAAGAGCCACAGTCCAGTTTTCCTAATCTTTCCTTTTTCATTGAAAGTGTGATAGGTTTCACCTGTTTCCCTGTTCAAAAGATGAAAGATTGGTATCTTGAACAAAGCCATCCAAAGAGATGTCAAACCCCGTTCCATGAGTTGTTGGTCTGGAAAGTAATCTTTCCGCTTGGATCAAAAGAAAAGTGAGAGGCATGGGTACCTTTTCAGGAGAGTAAGAATTGCTTTGTGATAGGTGTTTCCCTTTGTAAAAATACTTTATAGAGAAAGCCTCTGACTTTATCGAAGTTTGCTTTGTTGAATGGGGTATCTCCCTTCTCTTGAAGGGGTATTAATGCTACCTTCCACTAGTCGGAGTAGGAGCTGTAGTTCGAGCAGGTACGGCCGGACACGAATTGCCGAGTTTCATGTAAGCCTATTCTGGAAACAACAAAATTCCCATGTATCCCCCCGACAGAGAGAAGACATCTTTCATCACTGACAGGGGTCTGTACTGTTACAGGGTGATGCCGTTCGGACTGAAGAACGCAGGTGCGACCGGCTGGTCAATGCAATGTTTAAAGGGCAGATTGGCAGAAATATGGAAGTATATGTGGATGATATGTTGGTGAAGAGCTTGAGGGCCGAGGACCACTTGGCTGACTGACAGGAGACTTTTGAAGTACTGAGAAGGCGCGGAATGAGGCTTAATCCGAACAAGTGTGCCTTTGGGGTCTCCTCGGGAAAATTCCTGGGATATTTGGTGAGCAGAAGGGGATCGAGTGCGGGTATGCTACGTGCCACAATAACGATCCTGTAAACTCCTAGCACATATGCTCAATAAAGGACGTCCAGCGGCTAACAGGGAAGGTGGCTGCTCTGAATAGGTTGATCTCTCGTACCACTGATAGATGCCTTCCTTTCTTTCGAGTGCTCAGGAAAGCCTTTGAGTGGACCCCGGAGTGTGAGCAGGCATTCATCGAACTGAAGGAATATCTCAAGTTCACCTCCCAAGTTATCTCGAGCAGTAACAGGAGAAGAACTGTACCTGTATCTGGCAGTCTCCTCAGCAGCAGTGAGTTCTGCTCTAATCCGGGAAGAGGATGGGGTAAAAAGGCCGGTGTATTGCACTAGCCGAGCGCTCCGGGGTGCAGAAGATACCTAGCACACTTCTGATGGAGAAATTGGCTTTGGTCATGTCGGCCAGAAAACTCAGACCGTGCTTCCAAGCGCACACCATAGTGGTGCGTGAGCACCAACCGCTCAGGCAGGTTCTCCACAAGCCAGAGACTTCCGGACGACTCATGAAGTGGTCAGTAGAACTTGGGGAGTTTTACATCCAGTACAAACCAAGGGCGGCGATAAAGGGTCAAGTAGTTGCAGACTTTGTAGCCGAGTTTACTTCCCCTCTAGAAGAAGAGAAAGCCCCTGCCCCAACCGAAGAGGATTCATAGGAGGGCAATTTCCAGAAAGCACTTGCACACTTTCTAACCTATATATTACTTTTCTACTCTTCATCAATATAAGTTATCTTGAGTGAAATTAGGGTGCTAGCGTGCTTAGGGCAGCTGGTCTAGAGCGCTTCTTTCACCCCGCTTCCTCCTTCCTTCGTTGCTTCACTCTCCTCCGCTATACCTCGCACTGATCTTCCTCCGCGGCTCTTGCTTCCTTCACTTACTGCCTTAGATAAGGGTTTTGGTGGGGAACTGTACGATCTTTCTGGGGAGCATACTTGACAGGAGATAGATTACTTACTTGCTTGACGAGCTTACTTCTATTTCAAAGTCAAACTATGGATTTCCCTGATTTCAGCATTCTGTCTTATATTATTATTATGTACCAATTCATCATTCTGTCAGATATGAATTTAGAAGTCAAACTATGGATTTCCCTGATGAATTAAGATTCCTTCGCATACAGAATTTCGATACCTTCGCTCTTAGAGTTTATACTAGGAATTTCGATACCTTCTCCAATGAGAATAGCTAGACTGAATGGGGATACCTTCTCCAATTCATTATTATTCATATTCATCATTCTGTCAGATATGAATAATACTGAATTTCGATACCTTCGCTAATGGCATTAGGATACCTTCTCAAATTGAATCAGGTGTCGCTACCCCGGTCATCAGTAATCTTTTATACTTCCCCCCAGCTCTGAGAGGTCTCTGGTCCCTATTGACACGTATCCCTCTCTTACGTATCCCGTCGACATACAGCTGGAGAACGGCATAGAATAGATACCAACCATTGAAGGTCAGTCTCTATATCCTGGGATTTCCTAAAGTGCCACTACCCAGCATAAAAGTACTGATGTATCCCTCTAGCATACTAACTAGAGAACGACATTGGTTTTACTCTAAAGGCAGGCAATAGATAGGGAGTACTTTTTGTCACAGTCAAAGACTGATTCTTTTCTCATTTGATAGCAAGAAGAAGTTGGGATTCGGCGCTTATAATGATTTAGATAAAGAAAGCGGACTCAGGCTAGCAAAGAAGTAGTTCTGGACTCAAGCCAGCAAATCAATTCTTATAGGTCGATCACGTAGTCAAGCTATAGCAAAGAAGAAAACTAGTAGATCTGGGACTGAAGTGCAATAGAAAGACAAAGGAATATTGGAGGTATAAGGGAGTACAACAAGCAATCAAAGGAATGAAGGCCTTGCTAAGCAAGCGTAGAGGGGCTAGAAAGAGAAGTTAAGGTCGGGCCGACGCCGCTTGGTCTACGCGTAGGGATTGGCTTGGTTGGATACGACTCTTTACAGCAGCATATAATTTAACTAAGTCGGTCTGTGGCACCTCGCTCGGCTCCTCGGTCAGTGTCAGCACTACTAATCCTCTCCTTAGGGGAGTACGTTCACAAGAAGGGACCCAATCTGATCTGGCCAGACGAGAGCAGGAGCGGGAACTGGAAAAGTGTCCGATGAATCGGCGAGGGCGTGTTTTCAATCAATAAGGGGCGGGGCTTGAAGAAGCGAATTCACTGAGACATCCTATTTGAGCATACGTTGTTCCCGGTTCTGTTGTTGAAGACCGAGGGGTGTCTGTCCGTACGGTACGGAATGTAGGATAAACTTTCCGTTGAGCAAGTATCCCAGCCGAAGCGAGTACTATTCTGATGATGATGGCAGCGATGATGGTGACGTGGCAGATGCTGACGTGGAAGCGCCTACACCTAAGGGCGAAGGTTTCGAGAATGAAGTCAAGCTACGGCACTAATGCTAATGCTTAGATGCAAGAAGACTGAAAAGCGGAGCTTTCTAGATCACCTAGCTGACTTGAAAGAATAAAGTGACCAACTCCCTTCTCAAGAAGGGTCGAAGGACGACGTCTTACGCGAAGAGTTCGATTCACACAAACTATAGACCGTCTTTCAAGCATGTCGCACGGCCACGAAAAGACTCAACAAGAGGTCCCATGTTGGCTCAGACAATCCCGTTCCTCAATCTTTACGGAGGAAGTTCATCGGTTGTTTTTCTCTCTTTTCTTAGTATAGTAGGCCTAGGGCTTCGTGCCTTATGCCTTAATAGTATACCTATGCTTTCTTTTTCTTTCGTGTTCTTGTTGAAGCCGGGGTGAGCTGAGTGAACAGGGTGGGACTAAAAGGTAGACCTTACCAGGGTCTAAGAGGGCTCTCGAGCCCTAATGGCTGAAAGCAGAGGATGATGGACAAGAGCAAGCCGTGTACTATTTAAGTTCAGGACGAGATACCTCTTAGAGAGAGGGAGATACTCTGTTTATAATACCTTGTTTTGACTGTATCGCACTCACATTAGGGAGAGGAAGGAGGAAATCTATCCATGTCCGAAAGCCCTCTTCTAGTTTCTTTTTCAGATTCTGTGCAGGTGGTGGTTCGAGATGAGAATCACAGGGACATTCCGAGGTGAAAACCTTGCCATACGACAATGAGAGACAGAGACCTTTTGAGGATGCATCTCATAAATCCGGTACGTCCGTATACCCGACTTTCAGACTTGCCCATAGCAAAGGTATGAACTTCTGACTACTAGACACAATTAGAAGTTGAGTCCGTTGACCGAAGCAAGTAAAGACAGCAGGTATAAAAGCCCTGATTTGCCCCCTCTGAAACGGAATGAGCGGAAGACGGATGTTCCACTATCAGGTAAGTACTAGTTCTTTCCTTCGTTGTAGAGTTTTCACTCTTTTATTATAACGACGATGCGAGGGAGGGGCCTTTGACTTGCCTTTTGAAGGATACCTAATCGGAGTTAGCGGGCTAACTATGAATGTCGGGTTTACCAGGGTTGAGCAGACGAGAATGCAGACGACGATTTCTCGTCTTCAAAAGAGCTTCTTGTAGTTCTCAATCTAAGACAGATAAGAACTAATGAGATCTCTCAAGGTCTTTGCCTGAAGGTTAGAATAGAACAAGCTAGGCTAGACTAGATAAGAATGTGTATTAGATGTCTCTTCTTTACTTTTGTAGTTGCATGTAGCTCCTTGCCTGTAGTGTTAGAGCACGGTGTATTGAATTAGAACCCATTAGATGGAGATGGTTGCTAGGACCAGCAACACAGACAGAGGCTGGTGACCGAGCCCACTTTAGAGCTTTTTGAAATGCTAGTTCCTTCCCATTGAGGGGGTGGGGAAGGGGATAAGTAAGCCGTCGTTTACTACGTTAGTTGCCACCAGTCGAAGAAGCAATTGATCGAGTCTCACTAGCAGCATTCAATTCAATCGACTAAGGAATTGATTGACCCAGTCGCATAGACACCGGCAGGTGAAGCGATTAATTTGCGAATCAAAAGCAGAGGGGTTAGTAGCAAAGGCAGATCCGGTTCTAGGACCACTACTTTGGCCTAGTTCCTGTTATTTACCTTTTTCCAATGTTGATTAGATTGATTTGGGTGACTGAGATTCTGATGCGAAGCGGGAGCATATACAGTTGAGCTTGAACCGGTCGAAGAAAGGGGTGCAAATCGATATCGAGATCCACCGGAGAGCGATGGTTTTAGCCCTCCAGTTCGCAAGTAAGATACGAATCCATATCACTATCTCCAGATCCCAAGTTGACTACCCCTCTCCGAACTCCCCTCCCCCTCTTGCTCCCCCTAACCCCCTTGCCTTTGCATTCCTAGAGCCGCTGTCCGTGTGCCAATACGCACAACCGGGCTTTCTCTAAGCCGCCACTAACTAAGTCAGGCCTTCTATATAAAAGAATAGCTGACATAAAGCAAAGAGCTTTTCTTATCCGGATCAGAACCCTTTTTATTCTTTCTCCTGCTTTTGGACCGCCCCGATGCAGCTATAAATGGGTGCTTGTACGTCGGAAGACAAGGAGAAGAATCTAATTGCCTTATGATGGGCACGGGATGAGTTTGCCTTCTTTGGCTTCTCTTCCTGTTGGATACAGCTTATAGTCCCTCCCTGGGCTTTCTTCCTCCCATGGGGTTGATCCCAAGCATCGGAATAGAAAGCTTTGTAGTTCCGCAGCGGAAACGAGAGAAAGGGAAAAAGGTGAAGCTGGGTGAGCCTGCCTTAATTCGTTTGAGTGAGCTTGGTCGGATCCAGCCGGTTCTTTCTTCGATTGAACAAATGCTTTCCTTTCTTATACACGTTTACTCGCTTTCGAAGGTCTAATTTCCGGGGTTTAGGCAGCTCATTAGAAGCATTGATTGGTTCCCGGGACTGGAAATAGAATGCTTAGAGGTTCATGTACCGTTCGAGGGATGGTTATTGATTCGAGTAGATGGCCAAGCAATGGATTGAATAGCAGAACTATAGCCTTGAGATGGAAAGCTTTAGCTCAGCTGGCTAGCACAAGAACGAGAAGAAGATCACTTGCAGTTAGCTCACCAGGGATTCAACAGAGAGTTCGGAGGTTCGATTGGAACTGATGGAGACAAATAGGGATAACGATGGGACGTTGAATGATGCCTCTTAGTTCCACCGGAGAGACATTGGAAGGAATAGGAGTTCCGCTTGAAAGGGATTCAATCCAGCCTAGCAGAGTAAACACTCTATCAGTAGCACTCTACAGAACCTTACGCCTACTCGCTATCCCCTGACCGCGGCGGAAAACATGCCTAAAACTGAGTCAAGTAGACAACAGTAGTAAGAGATATTCCTTCCCTCTAGGTGTTTGCCTTAGCCTGCCTCTACTGCCGTTCCGTCACGTTCCGAACTTCAGTTTCATGTAGTGTAGTCAACTAGCGCACTCCGGCCAGAAGCATGAGCCGAGAAGCCTACTTCGTCGGCTTCCTACATCGTCAGATCGGATTCTCTTCTCACTGCCCCTTCCTTCTCATCGGGAGGGAATAGAGTAAGTAAAGGGCTAGCCTTACTGAACTGACTGAGCGTAATTCAACTGAGAAAGTACTACTTTAAGTGGCGAGTGGAATATTCATTTCATTAAGTCCAACGATAAGCGATACTTAAGTCTTATGTAGTTCCGTCAAGTGTTCACTCTCGATTCAACAAACGAACTTCCCACCTCTTCTTCACCGGGATGAGAGGCATCAGACTCTGCATCTTCATCTCTATCCGTTTCTCGCCCTATCGAGTGGATCAACTGCTTTAGCAGCTAGGCCCTTCACTGCAGAGCATCCAATTCCCAACTAATCTATTCCGAACGGAAGCGATCGATGGAGCTAGCTTACAAGAGGAGGCCCGATAAGCTTCGAAGTTTCTCCTGGCCAATCCAATGAACCAATTCCTTCATACGATCCAAGTGGCCATCTATCTATTGATCAACCATCCCCTGATGCCTCTACTGGAGCCCTGTTTCCCCTCGGCAGGTAACCTCCATCCCCTCCTATTCCTGTTTCAGTGCTAGCCAGCTAAGAGCAACCATCTCCTTTGTCTCTTTCTCCGTCTCCCGGTCCCCCAACTGCAACCAACTAATGGTGGCGAAGCGATCAATTACATTTCCTCTGATTCTCC
This sequence comes from Cornus controversa, assembly GCA_026545225.1. NCBI lineage: Eukaryota > Viridiplantae > Streptophyta > Magnoliopsida > Cornales > Cornaceae > Cornus > Cornus controversa. The sequence continues at coordinate 47,714 of JANPWI010000030.1, forward strand.
TTACTCCCCTCCCGACTCGAGCTAGGAAACAGCGAGCCAGTTCTCAATCAAATGATCCGCGATCTCAAAAGCAGATAGTTATCCACTGGCCAGGGCATCATAACCACCACTTACGGTTCCAACTCCACCTCATAGGTTCCCTGGTACTGGATCTCTGGCAGGTACAAAGCATCATTCCGATCCCCATATCAATTCTTCCCCATCTCTAGCTTTCTCAAGCGAGGTAAACAGCATCTCTGTCTCCTGCTACAAGGCATCTCTCTTAGAGCAGGAAGAGGAGTGAGACTTCTTGGCAGTCTTACTAGCTTCTCTTCCTTTATCCTCATTGGCCTCAAGGAACTAGATGAGCTAAAACAATTAGATTACCCTCTTGATTCAACCAAAAGGAAGAAAAAGAGGAACTAGAATAGGGGAACTCATGAGGATAGCTAAAGTCTCGTTGAAAGGCTTTATAGAGGCCCCTTCAGGAAAGAGAAATAAGATAACAAACTCTCTCTAGATAGCCACCTTAATAGGGCTAGAGGCAATTCAAGGGCTTATGCTTATACTTATTCAAGAAGCTAACTATGGAATGAGTTACCGCTCGGGGACCCCCTCCAACGGGGAGCCCTTCGCTCAGATGTAAAGTCCTAGAATAAAGCTCCCATCTAATCTATTAGAATATGTCTTTATCTTTTATAAACTTGAAGAAGCATTGGAAAGACCTTTGAGAACTAACTGTTAGTTAAGGAATACTTAAACGTCCTAAAGGCAGGAGATTCTATCTATCCTACATGCGCCTAGCCCCCCTAGATACTCCATCTTGTTATAAGGCATTATAGATTGTTATAACCCTACAGGCATGTAGCTACCTAATCGAGTATGTCTGCTATCGAATAGCGTAGGCAGGATAGCTAGAAAGTCTCTCTTATTGTGAGTCTGTGTCTTCCCTTCCTTCTCTCCCAGTGAGTGTAATAAGGCCTGTAAGCTTCTTGTTTTCACTTGCTAGTCTTAGATTGAACCATTCTCATTTCCTCTATCCCTATGAGGCTTCCTTTTCTTCCTCTAGGTTTTTTCTTCTCTAAGGGGCGTGTGAAAGCCATCGCATAGGGGCTACCGTATAAGCTCCCACAAGGATTGATAATAAGCAGAAATCCGGCCTTCTGCTAACACTAGACTTGTGTAATAGGATCCATCCTCCGCCGTTGGGTAATCTTTCTTTCTTCGTCGCACGAAGCCTTACTCCTTTCGTTCTTCCTTAGACTGTCTCACCATCTCCATCCCTATTGGGAAGATTCTCATTCTCAATGGCTGGTTGAGCTCCTCTTTGGTTCCATCTGTCTTAATCGGTCCGCTGCTGAGTGAGAAGGGGCTTAAGACATCGGAAAAAAGAAAAATTATACAATTGGATTTCCTTATTATTGTTTGTTGTTTGTAACTGTCCGCCTCTTGAAGGCGAGGAATCGCTGAAAAAGCCAATGGAGACGTTTTCGTTGGACGGTTGAAGCAGTATTTTCTGTGTAACTGAACTAGATAAGTCATTCTTGCCTGCTTTTGAGGTGAAGCTACCTTTGAAGTGAAGGAGAGGAGACTATAGGCCAATATCTTTCTTTTCCGTATGGAGATGCAGCAGATCTCACTCAATTCCGATCACTTCGAAATCATCCTCAAAGAGGCTAAGAGGTAATGCTTTAGCGGCCAGAAGAGGTCGAGAACGACAAGGCTTTAATGACAGCCTGCAACGGTTAGGAAAGGGAGACTTTTTAAAGAGTCCGGTTCTGGTCTGGCTGACGCTCTTTAAGGGCGGCCGACTACCGCTAAAAGCCAGACTAGGGCTGGGGGACTAGGAAGGGGGTATACCCTTGTGGCTAGTACGGATCCCAGAGGTGGCCTTGCCCGGAGCACATAGAGCGAAAGTTGGGCCACTCGACGGGTATGTCACGGCGATCCTGAGGAATACGAGATAGAGGAGTTAGGTGAGAAAGATTTCCCTTATTGGTATAAACAAGGAGTGGAATTGAACAGATCTTCGTATACGGCAAACCCACTCTACGCTACTTACCGAGATTTGAGAAGTGGGTATGACTACCAAGCTGCTTTGTTTATGGCCCACAAGGGGGTATTCCCTACGCTTTCTCGGTCGACTAGCTGACTGCAAAGACTTTCAGGCGCTCTCTCGCAACCTTAGATAATCATTCATATGAAACCATCTTTCTCATACATTTTTCCTGTCTTTGGCAATCTCCTCTCAGGCGACCTCAATAGCTGCTGGATCTACAGTGAAGTTCTTAATTGCTACTGAAGAGCTTCTTAACAACCCTGTCCGCCCTCGTCCTAAGAGCTCGATGGTACTTCTTCCTGGGCCTGGCCTGTAAAGTAGACTTGCCCCCTGTTAAGCTTCTCAATGCCTTCATCCTTCGTCTCTTTCCATGTTGCATAACGCTCCAGCCTTCCGATCTGTAACTTGGCGTAGGGAGAGAAAAGAAAGAGAGGGAACCGAAAGCAAGCGATCGGGATCATTCAATACAACGGGCGAGGACGAAGAAATCCCTCCAGCTTCATCATCAGACTCTCCAGGCGACTCTCAGTTCTCTATCGGGAAGGGCGCTAGGTCCTTTTCCCGTGGCTACCGAGTGGAGGGAAGGTAAGGGTATTCTCGCTCAGAAGATGGAATCAGTACAGCATCCGAAGCGAAGCGTCGGGATCTCTTTCTTTAGGGATTTTTTTCTATTTTTCCGCCAATTAGTCTGAGTCTTACCCGGTAGGCGTCTATCCTTCCTTTCCTGGAGATTGGTCTAAAGTCCACCATCTTCAATTCAAATTGACCTTTCTCGGTGGTTTGTTGGTTTGTGTGACTTTGATGGACACAAAGGTCCCAATGTTTACAGTAGAAGGGGCTAAGACTAATTCGGTGTAGCCATGGAGGAGGATGCTCTAACTTCTCAGGATCGTAAAGAACTTTCTCACCTACTAAAGAGCCACGGCTTGGTCTGAGATTATTGAGATTATATAGTAGCGAACGCCGTTTCCCTGTCTGCCCCAGTTCCTGTAGAGAAGCAAGAAGGTTGGGACGCAAGGCAATAGAATAGGTTAGGTTGTCGCTCAAGCAACTGTGGAAGCAGACTCCGTGAAAAAAGTCGTGTGCAGCAAAGTAGGAAGATTGACATCAGTGCTTCCAAAGTAGAATTAGCATATGGTGCATCAAAGAAATAGAAGTCAAATCCTTCTCTTGAACCTTGCTCCCATCACCATGCCCAGTTTGTGCACAGTTTGGATGAAAAAAAGAAATGTGCAATGCGTGGAGTGAGATCACTACCATACCTTTTTCAATTGCTCTAGCTCCAATAGGCTTCGAGTGCGTACCAGTTGGTCGGCTAGACTATGACTGAGTCAAGCGGACACCTGCTAATCTGCGCTTCCATTCGCCATAACATAGACCTGAAGCCAAGCCATTGACGAGCCTCGTTAGCTTGAAAGCCTCCGTTTCTTGCTTTCGAGCCGCAGAAGGACTGCTTCGATTCGTTTGGTTTCCCTTTCTCACTCTGAATGAAATCAGAAATGACGCTTGCTTTGCCTGCTTCCTTCCTCGCTAATGGAAAGCAAGACTCACACGTCTGCTTCTGTTTCTGATGGGTCCCTCAATTGACCGGGGGATAGTTAGGCACATGGCTGTCGAAAGTAAGTTAATGCCTCAAAAAAGGAGTACACTATTCATTAGTATTTGAACACTAAAAGGATAGAATGCCGATAAACATATCCATACGACGAGAATTGGAAAGCAGCGCAATGAGTTATTACTTAGGCTGCTAAATATGCAAGCGCAGTCAAAGGTCATGTACAACAAGGTGTGCATATTACCAACAGTGCTCTCACGATCGGACTGGCAAGAAGAGATGCATCGGGAATTGATTGAAAGGCATTATCTGTCTGCATGCAGAACATGACTTCTGTCTTCGTGCTCAGGCTGGCTATACAGTTTCAGTTTGCAATACTATTGGTATGTGGTACGCAGCCAACCAGAAGAGCTAAATCAATGAATGGGATAGAGTGCTGATCTGACTCTAAACTAATAGGCCTTGGTTAGACTGACTTTGAAACTGAGCCTAATTTGGAACCGCTAACAGTCGTCCAGGAAAGGAGATTCAGCTATGCCAAGAGAGGATTGCTTTGATTCGGCAGGTTCCCTTTTCCCTTCCCTTAACAGGAAAGCAAAGCCTTCTGGCTTCCGTTGGACATTCTGTGGCAGGAATACGATAATCTGGACTAGGCGATCAAGAAGTTCAAGGCATATCACCGTCAGTGCGCTGTCGAAATCAGATCAGTATTATATACGAGCATACCATAATTAGGATAAAAAAGTACGCCTAAGCAGTGTCGCGCTTCCTCTTCCTATGGTCGAGTGAGCTTACGCTTCCTCAATCTCTGCTTTGCCTGCTTCTTTCCCCTTCCTTCCTTACTGGTGGAACTGTTAGACTCGCATCGGCTTATTCTGTTATCAAGATGAGTCATCCGCTTCACCGAGAGTGAGGCTTTCCCACGGTAATTGAAAGGTCAGCTGAATGCGTAAAGGAATGCGCACCCCTCAACCCCCTTTCATGCTGGAGAAAAGAAAGCCGATATAAAGAGCTAAATATTAGCGAATTGCCTATTACTACTCCTCCCAGGATGGTTAGAACTATCGGATTCCCATTCACTTAGTCAACTTATTGGACAGACGGGTCAACCACTTCAAAGAGGAGAGTGAGGTTCGTCACAGTCATCGGAAAGTAAGCCAAAGACTTCAACAAATAGACCGTTCATCCTCCACTTAGCGCTTAGAAGGAGATAGAAAGCCAGTAAACAGCTCATAGGAAAGAAAGGAAAGCACTGCGATGAATAGCCAAGCAAGGACTACACAGACAGAGCCAATGGTCGTGTACGCAAAGTAGAGATGTTGCCATCAACGCTTCCATACATAGGTCAGAGAATGAGATCAAAGCGTCACTGCTGCAATGTCCTTCTCGGTCTGCATCAGGATCCCTGGTTTGGTTGGTGGAAGAGTTGAACAGAGCCCACTTTTCTCAGCCGCTTCCTTCACCGACAGAGCTGGGATCACCACTGACAGACCTAGAGACTAAGCAAGTATTTGCACCCCCTAATACCCGGCGGGGTGAAGCAGACAAGACAAGAACAAAGACCTAAAGAGCTAGCCCTTCCGATCGGGCAGAACAACCAACCTGACTAAGAGCCCTTTCAACCCCTAATCCCTTTAAAGAAAGCCACCCCTTCCGCACACTACTCTTTCCTCAGGCTCTGATTCTTTATGCCAATATTGAGCTAGGAGTCAATAAGCGAGACTATTAAGAGGGTTTCCAAACCTGTGTAGACATACGTATGCGCCTTAGCTTTGGGTGGTATACGATCAGAGAGCGCTCTTCTCTTTTCTTCGCCGGATCGAGCACCTTGTGTTGGGATAAGCGGGGGTTCGAGGACCAATAGAAAGCGGGAATGGCAGGGCAGGAAAAGGGGGGCAAACAAAAGAGCGGGGAGCCCTTTGACCTGGGCTGGGGAGGGATTGATTGAATCCTTAGCGACATTCCTTATCGACATATTTTTTTAGATAGATATAGAATTCGAATCAGTGAATTAACCTCAGTAAGAGAGTAGTTGCGAACCTCTTTTAGTCGTTTATCTTTGACTTGATTTCAGTATTGCTTAAAAATAGATATTTAGTTGGGGTTCACGATTATCCTTACCGAAAGAAAGAAGCGCAAAAAGAATGAGAGTCGCCCAAAAGCCAGTACGTCATGCCCTTTTCGTGAACAGTAAAAGGCTGTCCCCCAGTCGAGATATTGTTGCGTAAAAAGAAACTTATGAATGGTATGCCGACCGGAAGGCCCGATATTCATTATGGCAAGGACGGTCCGGGGTCCATCTAGTAAAAAGCAAATGTTCGGCCCAAAGGCGAATCCAGTCTTAGGTTTCAAATCAGGTGCACGTCTCACGCCGAGGGAAGATTACCGAACTAGGGTTATTGGTTGCATGCCCAACTTCTCGAACGGATCTATCTAAACATCTTGGTTCTTTCCATTTCCCAGTAGCGACAACCTTTTGATCCCAAAGGCGGTTATTGCCATTTCCAATGATTGGTAGAGACCTTTGATGCTAAACACACTCTCAAAAGTAGCCTACGAATGTGGTTTATTTTTTTCCTATTCCTGTAAAGGATTCTTTCTTTTGGCCTTAGGCAGGGGAGACCTTTAGAATATGCCCTGTAGATTCGTCTATGAAAGTCCGTAATCCAACTACCAGAATTGGAATATGACCAGCGAAAATGAGACGACACTCGAGCGAGAATTTAGCGCATAGAAGCTAAAAGTGGGGCTAATCCCCAAGCAGACAGAAGGGATTGGAAAGTTTTACATAGACTAGACTACCCGCTATTGAGATTCTTCGTTCGGCTTGCTTTCGACTGATTGATTGATTCTTGCCTACGTCATCCTCTCTTCAGCTTTAAAAGTTCAAGTCAGAAAGGGGAGTTGGCTTACTTGGCGACAGGTAGGACTGATTTGCTTGAACTTGCTATCCTATCCTCTTGCCTAGCAGGCGACATATTGACCCGTTCGTTAAGATTTTTATTGGTTTGAGGATTCCGAGTCGACTACCAATTCTTAATAAGAAAGCTCTGTTCCCTCTCTTTGCTCTTGCTCGGGCTTTGCAAAGTAAGGAGTCTATTCAGAGAGAAAGTCCTTAGTTACCTTAGTTAGTGGTTCCAATATTGTAATAGGCCCAGGTTCTGGTTGGAAAAAGCCAATATTACAACTTTCTTTCTCTAGACTGAAAAACTTGAACATTTTTATCGATAGGCTATGAAAGCATCAAGAAAGACAGGAATTGCCTGCGAAGTTCTAATTCAATCAAAAGAGTTGGAACGTAGTGAAGCGAAAGGGATTTCTCGATGCTCAATTCCAAACCCAACAACGATAGATACTGCAACAAGCGAAAGACCGACAACCAGCTAAAGCTTCCTATACCTTTTTTGGTCGATCTGTCTCGAAAGACTTTCCCGGGCACTCCGACAGCGTAGTTTCCCGCTTAATGAACCCAGCCACTCTCTTCCAACGAAACTAGGGTCGTGTCATCTTTCTTCTTTAAAGGTGGGGGGTGTCAGGGGGTAGGTGGGTCAACAGGTTGGGCTTGCATTTGCTTGCCCAAGAATGAGGATATTAGTAGTCGATTGCTCATCCAGCAGGTGCTTAACGAAGATTATTATGATCTTTCTTGATTGGTATTTAAAGAAACGGATGGGAATGGGGGTTCAGGGATCAATTGCTGGCCGATCATGACAGGAGATGGGTGGTTAATGGAAAGGGGGATATCTTTCAATCGATTAGCGTGGAGCTAGGTCGAATTCGCAATCAATCGGGCAGTGGGGGACCAAACAAATCTCTGTATCCATCCATCCATCGATCGGGGGGAAGCTAACAGGTGTGGCAATTACCGGTATCCGTACGTACGGAGGCCACCAAGGGGCAGACTTAATTGCTTCCGAGGTCTGGAACAGATTGATAGATTCCTCATTAACCTTTCGTAAGTTACACTTATACATAAGATAAAAAACCACTGAATGACAGAATGACACAGAGGAAGACCAAGGTTTTGTTTCCTTCGTTTAGGAAGGTATTAACAGCTTTTAGGCTGTAGGCGGGGGAAGGGTCTTCTCCTGTAGGCACTAAACGAAGGGTGTTGTCCTTTAGCCTTAAGGCGAAGCAAGGAATGCAGCTAGGAAGGCTAAAGCGGACATCAAAGTAGTCGTTTCACCCCTATTCTCTCTGAAATTATCTTCGGAGAATCCCATCGCTCCACTTGCCTTAAAGCACCTACGGAATAAGAAGGCGCACCTCCTTAAGGCAGTCTTCAAAAAGGAAAGATTGATTCCCAGCTTTTAGTCGGAAGGTCCCCCATAACCCCAAAAGGGGGGGACACCTAACAACCACAGCCCAACTGACACTAAAGCCGTTCCGCCACTACTAAGAAAAGGCCCCTTTCTTTATAGGTGAGGGGGGTCACCTCGTTACACTACCTTGAAGTAGCCAAGAGGGAAGTCCCGACGTTCAATCATTCCATTCGCCGGCTGAAGGTGTGCCTAAGGGCGATTAGTGCTTTGCTTTGAAAAGGAATCCTATTGCTCAATAGCTGCAAATAGTCTCATGGTTCGTTCCGGTAACCGCATCTGCCAGCCGAGTCAACAAGCAACGGATGAGCGCGCTGGCGCTAGGTCTCGTGCAGATAGATGTTTGCCCATAAGCTCTCGTGTATATGGGATTACCCCTTATGTTTGTGGAATTAACCCTTCCGTTTCCAGCTTAGCTTGGAGATTGGGTACTGAGATGAGAAAGTAGTACTGCAGGGCCATTATTCGGCTAATTTGTCGGGTACTTTTCTATTGTCTCTGACGTAGCTACTGTCCAACAAGGACCTAAACGAAGTAAGCTTCAAAAGACTTTCTTTGTATTTTAGTGAGATGATAGGTTATATTAACCGGTCAGGAATGGGGATAAGGCAATGGATGGTACGGGCTTAACAACTAATAAGTCAAGGGAGAAAATGAAGCTGCGGGACTTGGAAGCCAGCATAGAATAGTCAATTTCCTATATCATTAGGAGCTACAGTGCACACTACTGGATTCAACACCTCAGAGATTCAATAAGAATAAGAATGAACAGAAAGAGAGAAAGGTACTGATACCAGATTTATAACGATAAAGTGATGATTCAACTGATCAAAAGAAAGATTCAACGGATCCTAGACCACCATTTTTTGATAAAGAGGCGTATCGATGAACCCGACATTGAAAACATGGACATCGAAGAAGAGGGGGGAAGAAGGGGGGGTGATAGGTTTCGGGTAGGGCGCTACCCTATATTGTGTAAAAGCAATTTCTGGAGCAATCGGAGGGTAAGGCAAATCGAAAAAGAGAAGAAAATCGCATAAAGTTCGTCTCATTTTTAGAATAGAATCATCTATTTGACTTAGGAGCATCCTATAAAAGGAGCATATTCAGAGCTTATTGGCATCGATAGAGCAATTCTAAATTATGACTAAGATGTAGGGATAGGTACAAAGTCCTGGGATGTATAGCTTCCTACTAGCTAAAGGAGTTGCAGCAGCGGCAGCAAAAGTAATAACAATCCAGCCCTATAGCTTAAGAAAAAAAGGATTAGTCCTTACCAATGAATGGAACCAGAGCCGACTTTGCTCTTTTGGACCAGTACTCGAGGGCGCCGGAAGCAGGATGTTCCACTAAAGCAGCCCGTATTTGACAGGGGGGTGCGATTGAAGCAAACCTAGCACAGAAGCTCGACAGGCCAATAACACGTATGCGCTAACGACCAACAAATACTAAAGCGCTAACGTTACTAACGCACAACGGATTTATAGGGCTCAGTAGTTGCTTGTTGGCTTTCGCGGCGGTGCGTGTTGGAAGCGGGACATTAATAAGAAAAAGTAACAGCAGGAAGAATGGAAAGAAGTTTGGACCTATCAAGGTGCGGAGTAGGCTTTCTTTTCGGTACCGCCGTGAGTCTCACATCCCGTCCCTGCTTACACGACTATGCTACCTTAAAAAGACTTCTTCTTACAAAGATAATGGCGGGGGGGTGATAGGTTTTCAGTTTCTAACGAGGGTCGGATTCTACGCTTTGCTTTCTTTGCTCTCTGCCTCGAACAGGCGCACTGGGGTCTCTCCCGCAGTTCTTCTTCGATGGTTCATCAACCCGAGCGGAATGGTCCTGCAATAGGGTTTGGGAGATGGAACCAGGGTTCGTTAAGAAAAAGAGGTACCTCTTTCGATGGTAAGCTAAGTGGTCTCCCCTTCAACGAAAGAACTACATTTGATAACTCTAAAAAAGAGAGTGACTCGCTAAACTCAATTTGAGGATAATTCGATGTAGAAGTCGATTCACAGAGCCGACGACGGGCGCGGACAAGGAGGACGAGGCATGGGGGATTTGGCGGCAAGCATAGTGTCGATGAATTAGAGGAGGCCCCTGAATGCTAACCCTTGACTTCTGTACTAGGCCCGGTCCTGCTACCAGTATCTCCTTTCTTTCTTCTTGTTCTTGCTGCAGCTGTATCTCTTTCCCTCTCCCGGGGATGATGCGCCCCTCCATCCTCTATTTGCTTGTTTCGTCCTTTTGCCACATCAGTGGCTTTGGCGCTCTTTGCTTATATACGAAATACCATTTCATGATTCGATATGTCCCACTTCTTAGTCGAGGAAGGAGAAAGCCCTTGCATCACCAAGTAGCCCTCACTACACGGTAGTTAGTTTCTTCCTCTAGTTGTTGTTCCACCGTTACTGGCTTGCCGCGAACAGGGGTTGGCTGGGGACTACGCGATCTTAGGCGATGATACTGTTATCGCTGATTCGGCTGTAGCCCAGTCGTGCCTGGAAATCATGGCTTGACCATATCAGCTGAGAAGTCCCTCTTATCTCATCGTGGAGCTTGCGAGTTCGCTAAGCGCTTTATGGTTGAAGGCTTAACTAAGGACTGAAGTCCCATCTCGCTTTGTTTCTTACGTTGCCCTACGGCATCTCTGCTGTATCGTTTGCTAACCTTGTTGGAGTTAATCTTCAGGTGGTTGCTTATCGGTCTTGTATCGGGCTGGGGTCTTCGCTTGCTGGTTGATATCACCCCCTAATTGACTTAGTAGAGGAGAGGGACTTTTTTTGACTCTGATTAAGCCCTTTCGCCAGTGAGTGGTTCATTTCCTCCTCGTTATATGAAATAGGTCTCTTTTCTAGCTTCTCCCTCTTACTTCGTCTCTTTCTTTACCAGGCAGGGATGCCCAAAGAGATCCTCACAAACGCAATTTAAGATCTGCGACGGGCTCAATCCAATTAGTAGCGCGACCTCCTTCTTCGACTGCTTGGTCGCCTCATTCCTCCTTACTATATTTAGCCCCAAATAAGCAAGACGAACCTATTCTCTTAATAGGTTTCCACTGCTGGCTCCCACCTTCTCTTTGCGAACGATGTTCGTGAAGGTATTGGTATTGAGGTCAGTCAACCATCGCTCGAAAGGCTGTATCACATCGAGATCTTTTGGGGTCCCCCTTCCCACAATGAGCTCGGAACGCCTGTTAAGCATAACGCGATAGGCTCTGTTTTATGAATCGCTGTCGGAATGTCGCGCTATATACGGCCGTGCGGCTAATTTGACTTCCCTTTTCATACAATGTCGCTTTGCCCGATAACATCTCCGAAATTGGCACGAGAAGGACAGGGCTCAGACACGCTCAACTGTCATCAGGATGTGGGGGCTGCTGATCTATCACTCAAAATCCCAACTACGGGCGGAAAAGGGGGGAAAGGACCTGTGAATACTACTTATTCCTGCAGGCAGGATGGCTTTCCTTGTTCCGGTGATTGCTAATACCTCTTCCTGTGCCTTCAAATCTCCTATACTAGCCCAAGACGATAGGGCATTAGTAACTATAACTGACCTGGGCTGGGCATACGAGGGACAAGAGAGCCTACGTCTACGAACGGTGCGAACGAGTTGTATAGCGAAACGAATACTTGTTTACTAATCTAGTTGACCGAGGAAGAGAAGAGCGGACAAGCCAGACAACAAGAAGGAGACAAGTGATTGTACGCCAAGTGAGACTATTGAAAGTAAGCGTGGGTATTATCAATCGGATCAAGCGCGCAAGCGGGCCAAGCAATCAATTGAAAGCAAGCCCGTCGTTGAATAGGAACCAGTGGAAGGAGCGGTAGTTAAACAGGTCGGCTAACCAAGTGGAACGATCAACTTAAGTAGTCTAGTAGCCTTCAGAACCGAGTTGAACGGAAAACGGATTCTTTTTTTAAAGTTTTTCACTTCTGGACCAAATAAAATAAGCCTATTGCTGATGACGGTTGTTCCTAACAACCAGGAGACTATTTCGGACGAGAGGCAAGAGCGTAAGGTAGTGTTAATTGTCAACTCACGTTTCCATCCTGTATTTGAGGGCCGAGGGGATCTGGTGGCTGTTCCTGCGGGGTGACGAGAGCATAGGGGAAAGACTTTGAAGCTCCCACTGACTTACCTGACCAAAAGGCTTTGAAAGAGGTTTCATCACCAAAGCAAAAGCAAGGGGATTAGTTCATCAAAGGGTATTTATACGCCGATTCAGAAACAGAGGAGCTTAGAGTGGACCATAGATAGTTTCTATAGCCTAGAGAGAGCGGGTTGCCAGTGATGGTTGCTGGTTCCGCTGACTCAGACAAGAAACGACCTGTGACGAGGATCTGGAAGAGTCGAAGCTAAGGGCCTAGTTAGTTTAGTGATCAAAGAAGCTATTGGCCAGAGGCGAGCGAGTAGGTTAGGTTAAGGCCAGTTCAGAAACAGGAGGATAGGCCGTTGGGACCAAAGGCCCTATTGAAAATAGGGGAAAGAAAGAAGTCAAACAAGAATAAAAAGGACCCTCCCACTGCTTGCCCGGAACCGATGTCCCAGACACTGAATAACCTTGCTTCTAGGCCATCTTTAGCTAGTGGTGCTGGATCCCAACGACTAAGGCTGGACCTTCCACCGCTCCCGCATTAAGAAATCCATGCCCCCCCACCTCTGCTCCCCAATCCAGTCAAGATGCTGGCTTGTACGAGTCTACCGGAACTCGTGCTTTTACTCGACAAACCTGTTCCATAGCTGCCTCTGCTTCTCATTTTGTGTTTTTCTTTGTTTCATTTTATTTCTTTGGGGTTCACGATTATCCTTACCGAAAGAAAGAGCAAGGAAACCCACGCGTCGAAAGAACAGCAAGAGCTCATTGTGCGGGCTGTCACCCGGGGAGACTAGGTAGTTACAGTCTCTTCCGTCTATCTTTTAGTAAATTAACGAGGTCACTTCAGTGTTCCATAACTTGCTATCCATCCCTCTTTCTGTGTTTTTCAGGATCTAAAGACGAAGAAGATGGGCACGAAAGCTTTTATTATTGGTTCAGTGATTTGGTATTTGGTTCCAAGGTCACCCTTTGACGCACGCATATAGGTCAACCTTTTCAGCATAGGTAAGAGCGGAATCTCCATCTCCTCTCCACCTGAAGTAGAAATATAATCATCACAGGCGGAAGTCCGACATCTCATCATACTAAGTTCGACTTGTAGTGTAAGCCTACCTGGGCTTGGAGCTGGGCGAGGGAAAACACAGAATATCATGACGTCGAGACTAACCATACTCATACTAACAATATGCCCATTCGCATTGAGCAGATGAGCTTCCCAATTTGAATTGCATCGGTAAAGACAACTCTTCATTTATGCCACAAATCCGGGGGGTTGATAAACAATGACAGTTATACTTGGCTATTTATTCTTTTCTTTCTTGTGCTCTACCACCCGACGACTAAGAAAGAGTGGTTGTTCCACTCGAAGTGCAAGCGAACCAAAGTAAGCGGCAGTAGGCAGTAGATTGAAAAGGTAATAAGTAAGAAGAAGGGGAATCAACAAGTAGAGGAGACTGGTTCAGAGCGAGAAGAGAACTCAAGGGTATAAGCTTTGGCTCCCATCCCCATACCGCAGTCTATTAACTTATACTATTCCCTAATGTACGTCTGTACCTAAAAGCTACAGAGAACTCTATCATATATTATTCCTTAATGTACATATGTACTAATGTCTGTACTACTTATATTATATTATTCCTTAGCTTACATAGCTAACGCGCATCCGTTTTTCTTACTTGGTGGTTCTAATAAAAATGAGGAAGGTACAGCCCAAGAGGAAGAGGTACGCAGGTGTGGTGACAATCATACGTAGATGAGTCTAGCTAAGATAGCATTCATTCGTACTTATCACTCTTAGTTCCTTGTTGTACCTTGTTGTATTCTAAAATATACAATAACTATAACTCTTACTATAACATTAATTAGTATAACTCTTTCTTATAAGTATAACTCTTATAATTAGCTAATAAGCTAAGAAAAGCACTGAGGCTAGCCTGTATGCCCTGTATGCCTGGGGACGCCTTCCACCTTCTTCGCTTCGAACTTGCTTTCTCGTTGCCGTGCCGCCAACCGCAATAAAGAAGGTTGAGTAATTTGTGCCAGTGGTTGGGAAATAAACAGAAAGAGGCATTGAAGTTTCAAAACGTTATGTGTTTCCTCCCGGGCCTCGAAGTGAGGATTTTCGAGTCGAGAGAAGTGACCAGACAAAATATAGTGGTGAGGTAGCCCTCTTCTTATCCACCAAAGGCCAGAGAAAAAAAATATGGATGAAGAGTGAAGTTAAGGGGCGAGCACGCCAGGCCAGAGATGGATATTATAGCGGATCTCAAGTCCCAAGCGTTCAGAAGCTATAACTACTCGATCCGGTGATAGCGAGGCTAATTAATAAGAGCTAGACCACGCTCCGAGCCAAGGGAGGTGGTAAAGAGGTACTAATTATAAGACGTGGGTGGCTGGAGACGGAGCTTCCTCAAAACCCCGTGCAAGGTAATTTATTTATAGCATTTAATTGATCCGTTATCCGCGGGAGGGAGAGGTTTCATACGTTTGTGTTCGCACTACCTACTAGTGCTTTTTCATAAGTTTGAGTTTGTGATTATTATTACAAGTACTCATTGAGAGTGGTCGGAGCATGCTGCCTAACCTTCCACTAAATGGCTTGAGCCCGGACATACTTTATAGGACCTATTCTTCGTCTTCTACTCCTTCCTTATCCCAGAACCTTTCCTTAGCTTCGCCAACAACAACCACTGCAACTGGAACCGGAACCAGAAAATTAGCTGGCTTGGCTGGCTTGCTTCCAGTGCGCACTCTGCCCTGACCGTTAGCTACACCCTGATAGCTGGTGGAAATCCGTTGGTAAATCACTGTTTCGTAATAAATAGAATACCTTATAATAATACCCGAAAACCATAAGTGTGAGGAATCGTGGTTCGAGTTCAGGCGCTTGCTTCGACTCGGCAAAGGAAAGAGCCCGGAAGTCCAGAAAGGCCAGAGGGAGAGAGTCACACAGGCTTTAAATAAGCAAGCTATTGTCTGGGCTAAAGTAAAGGTGGGCTTAGGGAGTGGGTTATTTTCCATATTTTCCAGTTCCAGGTGGTACAGATTCAGAGGCATGCATCCGAATCCTTTTCTTATTCATAGTTTCCCATTGATTGATCCCCGGGAATGCATTTAAAAAAGAAATTATTCTAAGTAGGAATCTAGATTTGCCTTTCTGCGCCAGGCTTGTTGGTCCTTAGTGACCTTACTACCTACCCTACCGATACCTGACCTTACGGGCATGGAACCTCCCTATGGAAGCACGTTCGGTCGACAGGGACTTATCGGGAGCGAGGACTGCGCGGCGATACCGCGAAAGGATAGTAGCGCTCCGAACCCCAAAACGCTTGGTGTTAGGGCGAGCCAAAGAGCGAGGCCGAAGAAGCAAAGGTGCCGAACAGAGTTTCCATATAAGTAGAGGTTGTAGTCAAAGCTTTATTCTAGCTCTCTTTTGGGATTGGTACCCTTTCGGCTTCAAGCTCAAGTAGTGTTGCAAGCGGGGCAGCAAGCCATATCTTATAGCTCAAGTCCAGATCTGCTTTGTCGCGTTCCTCCCCTTCTCCTTCGCTGACTAGACTCGTGCCCACTCCACTGTCCGATGAAGAATGCTTTTCGGGCGTAGAAGCTTTCCTTAACTAAAGCATTCCCTTTCCCGCTTGACTGGAGCATTTCATTTCTTTACTTGACCGGACCAATTCATATATAATTTCTATTGAGAAGGATTCGCAATTGCATCACCCATTGTCTAATTCGTTTCGTAGCTTATTGGCCTGGGATTCGATCTTTCTCCTTCGACGGAGCCTAGCTTTCTGACTGGGCAAGCAGCTCCTACCGAATTAGCTCCTAGACTGCTTTCAAGGTTCACGTTCACTACGGACAGCAGGGACGGAAACTCCTACTGGCATTCCTCGTTACTTGACTGACCCACAATCCATTGAATAAGTTCAGTTCAACCTGAGATTCCATTTCTACAGAACGGAGAAAGGGGGGAGAGCGGGGAAGTAGTTGAGTAAGTCAGTTCAGTGTTCAAGCGGATTGGCAGTCAAGTAAGGATAAGATCTATCTCAAGTAGGAAAGGAGTGAAAGTCAAGGCCCTGGAATTAAGTTCCGTAGGGAAATCAAGATAGGTGGTTTGCTCACCCGTCAAGTATAGGAATTTATTATATGAATAGGATGTGAAAGCGGATCTTAGTTTGGTTGTTTAGTGTCATGCGTTGCCTTGTCTCTCGTAGGCCCGGGAGAAAGATATTTTCTAACTCCGGATAGGCGGTCAATGAAATGCTCAAGTCAAGCTCAATATCTCATTAGGAAGGGAATGGTGTCTAGTCAACCAACCTCCTCTTAGAAAAGGTAGGACGGGATTCGTTCTGTGTGCCTTTGCCTTCGGGCTTGGCACGGGACTTCTTATTATATTATATTAGAAAAGGTGACTGACTCTGATCTTTCTTATCAAAGCGAGGGAATTCGTTTCAGTGAAGTGGGGGCTTTCACGCTTCAGTCTTCAAGTGCCTAAGTTCAGTCTCCGTTCGATAGGTACGAGAGTAGGAAGTCGGGTTCGAAGCCTTATTCAAAGACAGTTTCGAGGGACTTTCAGCAAAGCGGTTTCGTCTGTCAAGGCTTCTACGCCCTGTAATTCAGTGATTTTAGAGGTGAAAGAGAAAGGGAAGGTATCAAGATATGAAAGTAGGGGCTTTCTAGTTAGATTGATAGGTCCGTGGGCTTTCTAGTTAGATTGATAGGAAGGGAGAGCCAATAGCGAACCAGGAATCAAATATTTGAAGGAGGTTGAACGGTTCTCACCACTCCATTTGGGGGCAACGTGATAAGCGAATCCACTTCTTTTCGAACGGCTTTTATCGGTCAACTTTCAATAGGCTTTTCCCTGACCCCCTTGAGGATCCAGTAGACTGAGCCTCTCCCTTCCCTCTAGGCAGATCCAAATGAGGTATCTGTCCCGGTCGGCAGCCAACAAAGATTTTTATTCGAATGAGCTTAGTCGAGGGTCCCCAAAAGAATGTACCTCTTTGATCCAAGCTGTTCTATTCTTTCCGAGTTCCAGGTCCATAGGGGGAGAGATGAACAATTATAGTTCCGGTAGACGTATCCGGCCAAAAAAAACCTTCCAACGAGTAGTTTATCGACTCCCCACTCTTGTTTTCCCTCCTCCACCTCCCACCTAGTTGTTCAGTTGGTAATAGCATGTGATCCGAACCCCCTGTTGATGGTGAACTTCCAACACCACGGCTATTTATTGATTGTCCAGCCCTTCAAAAGAGATGGTTTATTGGAAGGAGAGATAAGCATAGTTGAGGTAAACGTATCCTTCTTCCCGCCTAAGGATTAGAAACGGCAGGAAGAGCATATTTCTTAGGGGGAAAGGGAAGGGTAGGATAAAAGCAACATTTATCGATATCCGCTCCCTCTAGCCCATCAGCGAATATGACATCCGTTCCTGTAGCAGGAGGAAAAGGGTTCTTAATGATATGCGCTGTACAGGTCTAGTTTTGGGCCCCGATACTGCTAAAATGAATGGAACTGTCCTCTGATCCATAAGCGAATAATGGAACCATCTGCTGCAGTAGGAGCGGGAAATATGCCATAAGCAAATTATGTGAACATCCGCAATATAGTTCCTGGGGTCATCCAACCAACGGCTATGGATCTCCTCCGCTGCTTGGTCCAGCAAGGAAAACCCGGGCCTAAGCCCTTCAGTGAAGTTTTAAGCCAGCCCGTCCATAGGAGTATATGCTCGCCTTTGGCCCGATTCCCTCCTCTTTCCCTCATTCGAGATAGACCGCTGGAGTCCGGGCCCTCCCTTCCTTATTGATTTATTGATTTGCCTTCCCACCCGTCAAACCAACCCAACTACCACACTTGCAGCAGGCGGATATTTTGAGTTTCCGCTGATCCGCCTATGCCATCTACTACTACTATCCATAAGGGATCGCCTATCAGGGGGAGGAATGACCACTCGACTAGAAAGAGCGGGGGTTCTTTCTCTCCCTCATTAGAATGAAATATCTATCTCTAGAGGCGTATACCCTCACTGCCGATCGCCTCTTGCCTCTCATTCGATAAAAACAACCTATTTATCTCTATGGAGAGACACCCCCATCTAGCCAGGGGTGTCTTGTCTACAATATATAGGTTCATGAGGGATCTACAATTGGAATTGAGGACTGGGATCTATGGTCGGGGATCGTACTATTGAATTATAGTAAAGAAGCAAGGACGCTATGAGCGATTCCAGATGTGGACCCTTGCCAGAGGGAATAGACAGATTAAAGAGTACAACGGGAAGGGATTCATAGACAGATCAGAAAAAGCAACTACAGGAAGAGCATCTATTGAAAGAGAGGAATCAATCGTAGGAATTGAAGACCAAACAAGGGATGAGCGCGCTAGCCTTTTCCCTTACTAGTAAGTTTGTGAACGATAGGAAAAGAAAGATGGAATAAATGAGTAGCGAAAGCAAGACCTATGGATTTAGCTTTCTCCGGTCTTCTTGCTTTCTTGTTGGTATCTTGCCAGTTCCCGATTACTCCTTGCTCTTTGCTTTATTGTTGGCCCTTTCTTACTTGCACTTAAAGGGATTACGTGAGAGAAAGATAGCTGCTTTCAACTTGGCTAGTTTACGGGCCAGTCTACTCATTTCTTATCTGAGCTCCATGGACTTTTGACTCGCCTGCTTGCTTGCTCGTACCTTGCTTCTTATTAAAACAATCCGGTCCGCCCCAAGAGAAAAGGTCTCCTAATTGTTCCAGAGCAACTAGAAAGAGATTACCTTTTATCTGGGACATGCGCGTTGGCAATGTAGGGGCTTCTCTTGCTCTTTTGGCCCTTGGCCTTTCTATCCGGTGTCTTGCTCTCTCTTTCTCTCGCAAAAGTAAAGAATTGCTTGGCTTAAGGAAGGTGATACAAGTTTGCTCTTTTTGCCAGGGGGGTCAAAGGGGGGGCGCGTCGAATCGCTGAAAGGCGAAAAGAAAAAGGAAGAATAATGTAGCCTTGGTGGTTCTGATTAGCTGAAACTGTCACCCCACGAACGACATACTTCTTTCTTTCTCATTCGGAAGACTTCGGATAGTCAATCACTAGAAGCCGCATAGGACTAAATGGGAAAGAAAGCAGAGGTGGGAAGAAGCTGAGCTCTACTGGGCTACGGGTCTTGACTTTATGCATTTGATTCTATTCGATTAAGAAAATAGATTCTTCCCGCCCTTCAAGAGAAGGGAGTTGGCTTCAAACAGTTTAAAGGGTTTCATGTCCAAGGTGTTATGCTCTCTTTTCTCTATCACCATTTGGAAAATAAGGATTAGTGGTCCAGGGCACTTGAGGGTCGGTTTGATCGCTTTGATCGTTCGCTCCGCTCTATCTTATTAGAAAAGCGCGCTTTCTTCAGGATTTGGCCCGAACTCTTCGGCAGATTACCACGCCTTACGCCCTACTGTCTGGAGACCTATCGTCTCTGTCTCTTAATCTTCACGGTGAGCGGCAAGGTGGCATTGTCTAAAAGGTAGTCCTGCGGTTCCCTCCAGACTTACACAGGAACATTTATCGTTTTGGTGAACACTTGACACCCGCTCCCGATTCCGCTTCTTTCGTTTGGAGGTATGTAATACTCAATCAAACCCGGTACTGTCAAGAGAATGCCCTTCAACAGATGCACAAGCTCTAGCTCAATTGTAAGTGGAGAAATCGAAGATTTAATTACTATATTTGATCTTCGACCACTCTTAGCTCACAATTAGAAGAGAAGAGATCTCTACCTTTAATCGATTCCATTCCTAGGTCGCTAAGGCAGCATCGCTCAACCGACCTGATCGTCCCAAAGTTCTTAATTCTTTACTTTTGGTTTTTCCTTTTCTGTGCTATCCCGTCGAGCTTTCTTGAAAGAGACTTCCCGAGTAACTTCCGCTGCATCTGCAGCTGAAAAGATACAAAAAGACGACGAAAGCCTACCAGTGGAAAACTCCTTAGAATAGAACTGCGCGATCTAGTTCGTCTAAATAGAAATGAAGTAAGACCCCGGCGAGAAGGGACCCGTACCTTCCTGGATCGAAAGAACTAGGATGATGGATCATCCCACCTAACCCTGAAATCGGGATACTTAACGCGTCAACTATCGAGATTTAGTCATTGTTCCGTCTATTTCTTTTCTTTGCCTCTGGTCTGGGTTAAGGCCCATATCCGAACCTTTACTAATACATACTTAGTTCATCAGCCTTGGGTATGGAGATGAATGCGCTTCTTCCACGAGACCCTTAGCATCAAAGGATACCTTTACCGAACCTTAGGTATTTTATTGATTGTCAAATTACCTATTCCCTCTCTTCTTTTTCTTTTTCTCCAATAAAGGCACCCAGAGAGATAGAATGAGTCACCCCAGCCCAAGCTTCAAACCCAACTCACGTACCACTCTATTCAAGTCTTTCCTACTTCAGGCATCTCTCCATTCGAGACTTGCCTATTCAACCAAACTATAGACTGTAACTAGCCTTGTATGAGCCCAAAGAGTGGATCCCGTCCCCTGCTACACTACCTCATTCATATAGGGAAACTAACTGTCAATCCTACTAAGGCGGAAACAGCACCCGGAAAATGGCTCTACCAGGAAGTTTTAACATTAACTTGCTCGACCACCTTCTGCCTCTGTATTCGAAGCCTGCTTGAAGGTACCGTCCCCTACCCGGTCCCAAGTGTCGCCATACCTGCGTACAAAGAAGAGCGCCTCCCCGAAGCTACAGGGTGAATCCAGAAGCAAGAAGGGCGAACCCACTCAATAAAATAATTCTCTGAGAAAGCAAGAAGGGGTTGGTTAAACAATTAATAGAAATCCCTACTCTACTGCCCGAGAACAAT
>JANPWI010000036.1:7500-37500 GCA_026545225.1 Cornus controversa
AAGGGCTTAGTTGAACCCAATTTCTTAACTTGTAGTCTAGGGCTTTGCTTGGCATTGGGCTTCGATATAGCTTGCTTTCCTGGTCTTGGATTAAACCTCTGCTCTCCTAATTCCGTCTATAGGCTTTGGTTTAGGTTCAATCTTATAAGTTTAGCTTAGGTCCATCAATCAATCTCTCATAACCCCCTAAGCTGAATCTATATGGGGCCTTGTGTTAGGCCTAGCTTGTGTAGCCTATGCGAAGAATAGGCCTTCCCTATAGTACTGGGGCTAACGCGCTAGGTCGAGCGGTCGCCGAAGCTTGCTTGTTAGTATATAACTATATATTTATATACCTCAAACCAACCAATACCAAGACTACTCGGGCATACTTAGCTTTCCCTCCTAAGAGCTTTCCACCAAGCTTGTCACTTTTATAAACCTCTTCACTAATTACCTAGTCACTTTTAAAAACGAATTTCCACTAGGGAACACTAAAGTAAAGGGAAGATGATTCAACTACTACCCTAGCCTAGTAAGTAGTTGTCTATTTCGAGTGCCCTTCCTGTACTGACTTACTGTATACCGCTGTTAGTGGACTGACAGCGTGAGCTGGAAAGGGGCTTTTCCGTGTTTACTGGGAAAAAGCAAGCGTCTGATCAGATCAATCAAGTTAATCAAGGACTAGGCTGTCGAGTGACGATTGGCCGAGGGGAGTTCCATCATGTAGCTGGGTACAAATAAGCCAGTGAAAGAGGAGTAGGCAGGGTACGACGAAGCACGCGTGGTACGTAAGCGAATACGGATCACGTGGGTTTGTACTGATCCGCTTTCGAGCTGTCGAGTGACGATTGCTCCATCTATTAAGAAAGGACGCAGGGGGCCTGTCTTATTATAAAGGGGGGGGTACTATCTTATCTGATGTGCGCTATATTATTGTGTCCTATTCCTTAAGGAGTTATCGGGATTAAGCCACGTGGCGATACCCGCGAAAAACGAAGGACTTTTTTTTATTATAATAAAAGAAAGGGTCTCCAGCGCCTATAAATAGAAGCCTCTTTCTCTATTTGGCAAAGCAAAGGGAGATGGATCCAGCTACCGTAGAAAGACTTTCTCAAATTGCGCAAGAAATTCAAGGCATCGATACCGAGAAGGCCGAACGGCAGCAAACCCTGGCTGCCTTTTGGGAGCACCTGCCTGCCATCGATCCAGCGGTCGTGGCTGCAGCCATGAACGAGATCCTGGACCGCATTCGCGGTCTGGAAGACAGGAGGAGGGCCCTCCAACTCGAACAGCAGGAGCTGATTGTTCGAGCTTCCGCAGCAAATCCCCCCCCCAATCCCCCGAGAAATGAGCATTAGCTCTTTCTATAAGATTAAAATAAAGGGTCCGTCGACCCACAGTAGTTTGTTTTTAATTTAGGGCTTTCTTTCGTGGAGATCTACTCCTATCCTTCCTATCTATCCTAAGTAGATTGCTTTTTCTTTTTTGTGTTTGCATGTATCATGTTTCTTATGTTAAGATTATAATATATAATAAAGTAGTACTGTATTGTAAAAAAAAATGTGCTGACTGGAGTTTTGGCCGTCTGAAAAACCAAAACCTAAGTTCAGTTCGTGTGTTTGTTTTACGTGAGCGCGCTTCACTAGTGTGCGTAGAAAAAAAACACACATAATCATAAAAAAAAGTGAAATGACTTAAATAGAGAGATTCGAAGAAGCTACGATTGACACTTGAGATTTGCTGTAGAACTTTCACTTGAACCGGCACTGGCACTAGCTCTGGAACTGGAACTAGAAAGTAAGTGAGACGATTCCCACTTTTGACATGTCAACAAGAATCCCTCTTGGGTGGAAGAACTCAACTTAGGGAAGAAGATGTTGGGAGATTCAGGGGGTTCTCGAAACTTGTTGTTTCTGGCCGAAAAGTTCAACGATCCAAAGATGAGTTTCTTTTCTCGCTATATGAGCGTGAAAGTCTTTCAGTTTCAAATGGTTTACAATTAGAATTAAAAAAGGAAATTGTTCCCAGTTTCTAGCTAATACGAGCTCTTTCAGTGAACTTTCTTCACTTAAATCATTATTGATAGACGGATGTGACATCAAAAGCAGAAGGAATGATGAAACCATCGGAACTGACTCGAGGCTTTCAACTTTGCTTTCGGTTGACCTGACTCCTAGCTTTTCCCTTTGAGACTAATCTTTACCCTCAATGAGATAGATTCTCAGATTGCAGATCAATTTAAGATTTTTATTTAGAAATTGAAATCTATGACAAAGGAAGACAAAGTCTTTTTTCCACAGGTTGGAGGAAGAATCACAGGAAGCATAGAGGCCAGTGAAATACCAATGACCCAATTTTCTCCACCATCCGGTTATATGAAAATCATTGCTTTCCACAACCTTCATACCATAATCCCGAATATAGAAGAAAGCGATTCCCCCCAAAAATGCCCCCGTAACCCCGTTTGCAAAGCTCTTTCCCAATCTCTCGAGACGATTATTGGAATTTCTTCTTTCAACAAGACATAAAAGAAATGGGGAATGGGGTGTTAATTGTGCTAGGTTCTGGTAAACTGTCATGAGGTTCCCCACTCACTGGCAGCTCCACACCATAACTTGAATGGGTAACCTTGGGGCCATTTATGGCTGGCATACTACACCGCTTCTGTAATGACAATTTGGCTATTGTGACTCTGCGAGAATCATAGAAAGCATCTTCCGCGGATCTCCCTTTCTGAAATTGGGCAGATTGGCCCGGCTTTCAATTCATTCTTTCTTTTCAGATGAGAATCTGCTATAACGAGATCCCTTGCCTTATCATATCACAGGCTTGCGAGCTCGTCCTTTCCATAGCGGAAACCGAACCGACAACTAGCACTCAGACTAGAAAAAGGCTCAGACGATGATTTTGAACAGTTTGTAAAAAAAATGCCTCTTAGTTAGAGCATTGCCTCCATTATCATCCTCCAACTACGAGATCGATGCGTTAAGCATAGTTTCTCTGTCTCCAAATCCGTATCATCTTTGGTATCCAATCAAACCACTGCTACTCTCACTAGGATTTCTATTCTATTAATTAATTCGTCGAGCTGCGATATTTATCATTCTAGTATTTCGGCGAAACCAGATGATTTGAGACGAAATGACTCTTCCTACCTCCCAAGATGCCCCTAATAGATGTTTCAATTCCAGTTCCTGGGAAAGAGGGTAGATAGCGCCAGCCAGTAAGGCAATTGAGTGAAAGACGTTCTTCGAATCGGCTTGCATGTGTCATTTTGTTTGATTCTGCTCTTCCGGAATGGAAGAAAGATATAGAGGGCGCTCCACTCCCAAATTTTCATGTGTAAATCATGCCTCCTGCCTTCCCCCTTCGCTGATTTAGAGAGGCAGGTGAAGCCCTTTCATGCTTAGATGAATGGGTTCTGTCAATGTTGTTGGCTTTCGTGAGTGAAGAGTGGCCAAGCGGTGTATTTCAGAAAGACTAAGACGAGACCAAGTACGGATACCGGGCAAATGCCCGATGAGGTTCTTTCTCTTTCTACTGGTGGCATCAGCGAGGATCTAGACATTATTTGATTGGAAATTGTTGTGCGTTTGAAGGCCTCTTTGTCGCTGTCTGTGGGGCCCCCCTCTAAAAGAAGTTGATCAAGCGCTTTCTCTTTACAAAGACAAAGATGCTCAACGAATCGTTTTTCACTATTTAAGCTATCAATACGGTATGCTGGCGAGCTTTAGGAATGGGAATAGTAGTGGTTGTGCTTACGAGAATGTAAAGAAAGCTACAGTCATCCTTTAGGTAGGAAGCACTCAACGCTGGCTTAAGACCAGCTTTAGTAAGGCAATTGGAATACATAGGAGATGAGGGCTTTCGGATTCAACTAAGAGCCAGGAAGAGTCGCTAAGGCAAGAGCCAAGATCACAATAGTCCTCTTGAGGTTTTGAGATCGGAGAGGAGAGGCTTTGCCCCTTCCTAAAGTTCTTGACTCAATGCCAGGCGATTTGCTAACTGCATCGGGATAGTAGTAGCACATATCTTTTTATAGTGATCGTTATAGGGATAATGAAACCAATGATAGAGTTGACCTAGCCTAGCGACATCCATCCCCTGTCTCCGACCGGGAGATAGAGACTACTTCATGCGCAACTTCAACATCTCCTGCCAATGCCAAGGGGTAGGCCTTTTTTTCAAGACCCCCTTTCGGAAAACGCATTGGCTTTCACTCAAGTTCGAGGATCCATTAAAGCAAAAAATGCACGTTACAGACGAAAGGTAGATGTTCATTGGCGAATAAAGAGAATGCAAGCTATGCAAAAACGGAAGAGATGCTCATGCCTTACCTTAAGTTTCTCATCAAGTGCTTTAAGATTGCACTTACGCTTGCTGCCAGCCTTGAACTGGAAGTGGATCTCCTATCTATATTCGACAGCTTGAAGAGGGCTGATGGCTACAGAGAAATTCTGTCATTGAAAGCTCTTTCCTTTGCTGCTAGCACTTGATGAAGTTGGTTCGGCAACGTTCTTATTTTTTTTTCGTAAAACAAGCCCACTGAGAAGGTATGGTATTGTCTCATCAAAGCCAACCTGGCTCCTTATTGCAACGATCTTACTCACATTAGCCGCTGGCACCACCATCATACCAATTCAGTCTCTTTTTTAGCTTAGAGTTAGTTGCCCTATTGGTAGCACTCTTCCCAGTTACTTTCCTATTGGAGGGTCAATTGAGAATGGCAAGAAGGTGAAAGGAAAAAGCTTGCAACATTCTTAGCAATGGAAGGGGCAAGTCTTTAAACTAGTTCAAATAGCCCTAGCTAGATGACAGCCATCAAAAGGCCTAAGCCCATATAGCCTTTGCCTGCCCAAATGATGTTCAGCGGTCTCTACCCAAGTAGCTGTGGCCCATGATCCAAAAGACCCGCAACTAGTTAATCATGCTATCCTTACCTTCTAACTAACCTCTTCGATTTCGCTTATCCTAACAGTGATTGATTAGGCGTAACTGTTGAAGCTGGTTATGCAAAGTTAGTTAGGTTGTTCACACAGGCAGTGTGATTCTGAGGGCTTCACAAGGTAGTTAGTTTGCTCATTAAACAGGCATGTATAGTAAAAAACTGCAGAAAACTAGTAAAGTCAAGGGGATTTTCAAGCTTTTCAGTCTCTTAGGCAAACAAAAGCGGGATTATTGAATGAAAAGCAACTAGATCAGATTGGAATGCTAAAGCCTTCAATCGAGAAAGAGTGATGATAAGGACATCTAGTGTAAGTGCTTATGCTTCTGTATTTCCCTCAGGGGTTGTTGTCTTGTCCCTCCGTCCTTCTTTGCTCTAGGCTTGGATAGGGCGGAATAGCTAGGGTCTATAGTAGCTTTCTATACGATAGAATAGGATCAGGCAATAGCTAGGTAAGGGACATTAATCGTCATACCGAGGATACCATAGATAGCAGGCCTCCCCAGGAGATCTTGGAGTTTTAGATACCGTATATAAGAGTAGTAGGACTCTCAGTTCTGCCAATCTCCTTGCTATAAGGGCCTCTTCTTACTAGTGCTCCCTTTCCTAACAAGCCAACAAGATGCATTTCGAGCCAGTGATAATTCCTCTACTTATTTACTTATTAAGTAATTAGTAATTTAATCTTTTCTATGATAGTCATGACACTAAATAAAAGAGAATCTTTTTAGGTCTGAAGGATAAGCAAAGGCAAACGGGATATCCTCCTGAAAGTAAAGAAGGTTCTTTTTTCAAAGCATAACTCTCTTCCAGCTATTGGCTAGCCAGTTGGAGTTGTAGTTTTCTTTGATGTCATGCCAGACTAGCATAATCTAATCCTGGTCGAAAAATGGAATCCCTTCCTGGGTTACAGTTGTAGTGGCAGCCAAGTTTGCTTATATGGTGGCGAGTTTGTTTTGTTTTATAGCTTTGCAATCTCTTAGCCAGGCCAGTTACACCATTAGAAGGAATTCCTCCTCCCTTCAGTAAGTCAAAGCAGGTAAGTCAATTCAAGAGAGTGCTTTTATCTCATATGAGAAAGCGTCAATGACTTCTCGTCCCTAGCGGCCATGGTCTAAAGGGAGGCTCACTTCTTCTCTCATGCTTCTGATGGATCTAGCAAAGACGCATCCACCTCTTATAGGCATCTGGTCACTCATTCGGATTGAGATTCATCCAAGTCTACCGTAACGGCCCTCCCTATTTCACTTTTACTCTTTTCAGGGCGTATATATAGAATAACCTAAATCAAAGGAGACATGCAAGGAGACAAGCCCAACCCTATTTAGTCTGTCATGTCTGCAAATATGATAGAATGACCTGGGTCACCACTACCTGAGGTTGGATGGAATTCAGTGAAACTGCTGATCTTGTTTCCGACCGGCAGCACATCCACTTCGTGTTACCTCTTCTAGAGCCCTTGGTTGCGAAAGCCTCCATTCGTACTGTACTAGTTTTTTTTCAAGACTTCCCTAGACATCCAGAGCCCTCCCTCAGTCAAGACTATGAGAAACACCCGAAAAGGAGTCTTAGCTTTAAGTAGTCTTTCCACGCTTTGCTAGGCAGGCTCCCCCGGTTGTACCGTTCGAAAATGAGCCAATTCTTACTTATTATTTGGCTTCCATTGTATTGCTGAACTTCCTGTTGATGCTTCTACGGGGGCTGTTGTTCATGCCGATTCAGAATGCTTTCTCATTAGAATATGAAATATCTCTTTTGTTTCCATTCAACGAGACGAGCACGAGACAGTGCTTTCTGATTCGATCTTGTCTTCTTTCGCTTGGTTTCCCCAACCGCACGCACCACCTGGGGAGAATCGGTTGCCATCACAACACAACATAATCAGCGGGTGTCATCTATTCTCCTATTTGAGACAGTTGAAGCAGATTCTGTAACAACCGATTCGAGCACAACAGCCAAAGAGCGGATTGGCACAGCGGATGAGTCAATAGCAGCAGAGTCCTGAAAAGAGCTAATCCCGGAAGTGACTTCCTTTCCCGCCTAACCCTAATTAATGCCCTTACTCCAAGAGCTAGTAGCCCTTTCTGAAATAGCAGCGGGGGCGTGAACAGCAAAAGCCTCTTCTACTGTTTTTGACCCTCACCCGAGACTGATTCCGAATCTGAAGCCAAAACTGAATAAGAATAATCCGCATCATAAGAAGCCGAATCCTCCGCTGAAGCATTCGAATGAGTAGACGCCGACACAGAATAGTTTAAAACGCGGATGCCGCAGAATTTCAAATGAAGAAATTGAACTTGACGTTGTGAATATAGGTTATAGGCCCCTCTTTCTTCCCTAACGCCCCCCCAAAAAAAAATAGAATATATAGAACTAGCAGTTAAGGTGTGGATTGGACTTCCTATATCTATATCTCTTTCCAAAGTCTTGTAACTTCCCTCTATCTCATTAATGGATTATAGTCTATGTTCGGTATCTAGACGATCTAACCCTTTCATAGGGGGCATACAATTCATATTTGAAAGGAAAAGTCTTCTCGACATGCTATGCAAGGCGGCAAGTGCTACTTCCTTCCATGGTAGTTCCTTTCACGGGAGCCTCCTTGGGCGTCGTCAGGCAGGCCCTCCGCTTCTGTCTTTCTGTCGCCTTCTGCTTTACTTGACTAAACCCCGCTTACAGCTTTAGGGCAGGTGCGCGTTAGAGCTCGGAAAACAGCATTAACGTTCCTAAGCTTATGAGTGTGAAGCTGCTTCTTCAGAAAGATTATGACGTGTGCCGCTGTGATTGTGGTATAGGAGGTTTTTTTCCCACTTTGTGAAAGCTACTAAGATGTATTCATGTCCAATTGGCCGCCTTTGGGTTAACACCTTCCTATGATATCTAGGCAATATACTGCAAAGGGCCATGGTGTGGTTTGGTTATGAAGCTCCGTCGGCGACGCGTAGATCAAATTCGCATGCACTTGGCACTTGTGGCATCTCTGAAGAAAATGGATGCAATCCCTCTCCATCGGGCAGATCGTGAAAACATTCTGAGTCCATCTTCAACTGGTGAATGGAAGAAAGAAACTACTGATTATGGCCTTCCTTCTAATTGTGATGGAAAGTCATGTCGCCTTATACTGACCAGCGGGACAAAGATGTGGTGATCTCTTAGCCGACTACGATGAAAGATTGGATGAAACTGCAAGAAGAAGCCTGACGGAACGGAACCGAAAATCTAGTAGAGGAAAAGGCAGGAGCAGGTTTTTATTCCCCAGTAAGAGATTTCTTTTTTCATTTATAACCAGCATCTAAGTCAATTCCAGATCTATAGTCACATCAGTCTTAGATCCTCTAGGTGCAGGGGAAGCAGAGGTGAAGTGAAGGCATCTTCAAAAGGAGCAGGAAAGGAAGAGGCATTGGAGATCGCCCCCGCCATCATCTCGCCCAAATAAGGATACATATCTAGAACCAAGAGATCGAGTTGGAAGAGCAGCATCAGTCTTACCTTCATTGCATTTTTTTAGAAAAGGGCAAAATTAGCCGGTTGCAAATCCACTGGATGACCCACATATGGACCGGGGACCGGAACAGTAGACTTTAGCACTCAATCTCTCTCTCTTGCTGCTTCCCCGGCTCAATGTAAACATTGAGAAAGAAATGGTTGGGGCGAAGCATCCAGGGTTTGATTCTTTGATAGAAAGCCGAGGGGAGGGCAGCGGTTTCTTCATCTATCTTCCAACCCTTCTTTCTCTTGCAGACCCTTTCTACGGATTTTCCTACTTGAAAACCTCTAACCAAGGCTTGCTTCCTAGGATCTAGTCCAGAGAATCTATCTATGATCTTTCCCCTAAAGCTAGGTAGGGAGAGATTCTTCCTTCTTTCGCTTCGCACCTTCTCCTTCCCTTTGATCCAAGCCACAAGGCAAAAGGCAAGCTGACTTATAGGCGGAATGCCTACTTTCTGAATAAAAGAATTGACCAAAGGCTATTCATCTAGCTATCGAGTCAACCTAACGGAGAACTCTAACTGAACTTTCAAGCTCTCTTTTTATTCTGTGTATCAATAAGATAAGTGCCACCGATTTTCTCTTTTCCAAAATAAGTGGTTAAGTGCTTGAGACTTCTCTAAAGAGAGTTGACTGGCAAAAAGCAGATCTTGGCTTAGGGCTTAGACTGACTTCCTTGACTGATAGCTTGAATCCTAAGACGTAGAACTTCAATAGTGTAATTCCCTGATCTGAATTCACTAGTTTCATTTCCGTATGATAGTCACCCTGTTATCACTACTCCATTTTTCGAGGGATGAGCTCTGACTAAAACTATCTAGAAGGGATCTAATCCAGATCTTCTATTTCCGACTTCCGACCCGAAAGCCATTCTGGAAAGCCTACTTTCTTCGTAAACACCTTTCGATTCCGAATCATGCCATGGCTTACCCCTGATTCTAGGACATAAGCAATGGACTAAGGGAGGCTTCCTTGGACTTCGATCGGCCTATGAACTCAGCTAGGGAATAAGACTAACCTAATTTCCCTATTCACTGAACCCAAGACTAAGGGCAAAGAGAACTTCCTTTGCTCCCTTCCTTCAACTTATAGGATGGAACCCGGACTCCTAACTAAACCCTCTTCCGATTGATTGTCTCGATTTCACTGCCTTGGTTGGCCACCATGCCTACTTCTCTCCAATGCCTCCTTCTTAAGCGCTTTAAGGTTAAAGCAAATGCTTATCTAAATAATGAAAGAATAATCCCGATCCCGGGAGAAAGCAAGTTAAGTTAGCCCTTACCTTACCCGGAAATTCTTTATTAAGCAATTCAGTCAGCTCGGAATCTGAGATTGCAAGTCCAAGATCAGCTTTGAAATGAAACTCTGCCTTTCAAGAAGGCATGAAGCTGTGGGATCGAACTCGGGCAGCTCACTCTCCGGTTTGGAATTCCTAGCCTCATGCTTTATAGTGGGGCATAGAAAATCTGTCTTAGATCCAGAATAGACTGCCTTAGGAAAGGAAGGAGTCAACAGTCAGATCCATGTCGGGAGAAGAGTCTTAAACTAAACTGACTTCTCTCCCCCGAAGAATAGTCTTCGACTTTTTCGTACTTTTCTCTCTTTTTTCGGAGAAACAACTTCAAAATGGATGAGAGGATATATGCATTCTCAATCGGCTAAGCCTCATTATACGAAAGGAAAGTGCTTCTCTCTTTCTAATTTCTTAGTAGATATTTACTTTCTAATTTAATCAATAGAAAATGACACTCAATTTCACTACTCTTTTAATAGATCAGATCAATCTTATTCAAGTTCTTATTCTGCTTTACATCCCGGCCCGAGGAAAGCGAATGAGCAACCAAACGAAGGAACTAAGCCCGAACTAGCGATCTCTTGCGTCCAGTCCTTTGGTCGCCACCAACCTCACGCGAACTAACCTGCATCTTTCTTTGTCTCCATCGATAACAACAATGCTCGGCTCTCTCTAAAGCTAGGATTCCTTTGCACAAATAGGAATGGAGATTAGAAGAGAGTTCGGCAGGAAAGCGGCAATTCAAGTGAGCGACTATACGCCTGCCACAGCAGGAGATTGAGACTCTTACTACTTGATTTGGATTGGCTTTCGTCCCTTGCCTTGTGAAGTCGAGCCCTACCCCTACCGTAACTCTCCCTCTCCTATTCAGTCGAGCGCTAAAGCCCTTGACTATAAATAGTCAAGCCCGCTTCGCAGCCCTGAACTTATGAAGTGAAGCGCCTAAAGTCCCTAACTCCGGGTTCTTTTCACCTCGATTTCTCTTATTAATCGATGTGCTAGGTCTTGCTCAGCTCTTGACGAGAAAGTAGCCCCCAGTGGCAGAACATTTAGAGACTAAGAATATCAGTGTGTCTATCTCTCCATCATTCGAATTCCACTGATCCATCGTCCTTTCGATCAGATTTTTTCATCAAAAGATGGCAAGACAAGATCCCCGACCCCAAAGAAAGATACTTTTATTCAATAGAACGAAGACCCTGTTAGTCGAGCCCTATGTTTCGCTCTCGTCAGACTCTTCCGAATCTCCCCCTGACCTAACTATTTAGATTATCTAGTAAGGAGTCAAGTCAGAAGTTCATTCATAACTTCTTCTTTTAATCAGTCGAAAGAAAGAGCTTGCTTCAGGCAAGCAAATGAAGGTCAATCCATTAAATAAATATATTATTCATCCCTATTGATATGGTTTTTATTCCTCTCTCTCGTCGCGGTCAGTCAACCATCTCTCTAAACGGGAACAGCCGATGCGAGGCTTTCTCGGGGCTACGGTTCGCTAGAATCCACTCTTTCAGGAAGAGCCCTTGCTTGAGCCACGCCAGCAGACACATCGGCAATCCTTTCTGTCTGTTGTCCTTTCTCACTCCGTTAAAGAATTCTTCGAATGTCGGGAAGGAGAATTGGAACCAGGCTTATTCAGGTAAATCCAGTCAAGAAAGATTTTATTCCTGCCCAATGACGGTAGCTGTAGAGATATTCCATCTTGTATAGGAATTTTACAATCAATAAAGAAAGAGCGTATAGAACCTAAAATGGATGAATGAAGAGGGGACTGGCTCCTAAGGTGCACTTGCTCATCGCCCAAGAAGGTAAGGAATCGACTGCGTACAGGGTAGTCTCCGTACTCCCCCAATCACAGCCTTCTTAAGGAAGAATGAAAGGAAGCCCCTCAGAATGTTGTAATATTTAGAGAATATGAAAAGAAAAGAACTTACTTTACTCCATAGAATGCAAATCTTCTGTCATGCTCGAAAAGACAAGGAAGCAGAAGAGTGCGGCAAGGAGGAGCTCCTAAAGCCCGTATTTGGCACCGGCCACCTCAGATACCATCGTCACAAGAACGAAATGTGCATATGGTAGCCTCCGTTTACCCTATGAGCTCGGAAAGCCCGTCTTTGGCACCGGCTCACTTCATTCGCTTCTTATACTACTCTACTATCATAATAATATATATAGTTAGAGCAAGATAGATAAAAATAGATATATAATTGAATTCCTAAAGAGACTTTCTTGCTGCACGCAGGATACCCTCGCTAACTGGTATTTGAAGAAGGTCTTTCGCTCTCCGAGTGTGAGATGAAATCAAGAAGTTAGCTTCGAAGGAAGAAGAAAAGCACTCCCAAATGGGCTAAAGAACGAAGCGATGTAACGATAGTTAGGGATCCCATCTTTCTAACGAGAAAGTGATTCAGAAGGGAGTATAAAGTTGTGAAAGGGGCGGAGTCAAAATGAAGTGGAGGGGATAGGGCTATTATTGGCCTCTAAAATGGAGGGAGGAGGATTGCATTGTGGACAGAAGTCATTCCCATTAAGTCTTGCCAGAATATGATGTGATCAACTTCGTTAACAAAGACATCATCATAGGTCCGGTTCGATCACTCAGCAATGAAGACAGACTATCGATGCAAAAGTGGGAACCTATGCCAGCCAATCAGGTGTGTGAAATTTTTAAATCCGGGCTTTAGTAGAACATACGTCTTCCACAAAGACGAAAGAAAGCCTAACACCCGATACCAAGAAAGGAGGCCAACTAGAAATCCTGTTACAGGCGTGTCTCAATCACCGAGATCCGCTTTTGGGATAGAAATGACGCTATGAAAAGTCTCTAGATCAATTGAATTCCTACAAGTTGCATCCAGAAAGACCGGAAAGACCCCTTGCTAAGGCCAAATATTTCAATCCCATTTTCTTGGTGCGTGCACGAGAGGGCCATAAACCTCAGTCTTAACAGTGCCCAGCTTACACACTCTTGTCCATCGAGCATTTGAAGAAAGAGGGATTACTAAAAGCGCTTCCAGCTTCCTTCCTAAGTGAGTGAAAGTCAATAAGGGGTCTCTCTAGAAAAATAAGTTTCTGGATCCGAAGTAGGACATTCTCCATCCGCCCGCCAGCAGCAAGGCCAGAACACGATTCGTTAGAACCAAAAGGTCGTCCCTCCATTCCTCTCCATTTGGTCGATCTTATCTTCCATCTCCAACCGATAACCGAAAGAACTGCCTTATTCCGACTCCTGTTCGCCTTGGTGTTCTGCTCCCGGAGTCACTCCCGCTGCTCGAAAGGAAAGGCAAAGGTGCTCAAGAAGACTAGAAATTGAATTAAGAAAGAGACTCTCATGATTGATTGTCAAATTACCTCTCCTCTGCTGGCAGCCAAGGGACCTGCTCGATAGAAACTTCAGGGGATTGGTCTGGGGATTAGCTTACAACAAGGAAGGCTTGTGCCGGTAACTCTGCCAAGGATCCCCCTTTACATGGTTTAGTGGGGCTTGAAAGGATCTCTCCTCGTACGCAGGGAGAATCTTCATTTGCGCTTGTTATGGGTGCTATTGCTTCTTGCTCAAGCTTGTAATTAATTCAAGGCTAACTCTACTACAATATAATAAAGTAAGTCGTAATCTGGATAGTGAGACTACCTATTTCTTCATCCCTTTGCTGAATGATTCTTTCTGTTCCCCGCCCGGTCTCCAGTAGTCTTTGTCTTTGGACATGTATTTCCTCAACTAGAAAGAATATAAATAAGTCTCTTTCTTGGATTGGTTCATAAATAGTGTCGGAGAATCCCTTTTTTACTCTTCTCCATAGACCACTTGAGCGGCTGTGGTGGGGCGTATGGCACTATCTGATTCGTGTGGTCAAGGTGGGAATCTGAAACCGGAAAAAGAATGAAAGAATAGAAGTTCGACGTAGGGGAGCATGTGGTTTAATTCGATGCAAAACGGTGTCCATAGAGAGTTCAAGAACGACCAACGGAATATATAGAAAGGAATAAAAACCTCATCCGGAGAAGCATGAACCAGCAGGCGCATTCACAAGCTTTTAGTCCTTGGCTGCGATGCGAGTGGAGGAATTTCGTATGGAATTGAATATTTGAGGAGCTCTTCGTAGGCAGGTATGGCAAAGAAAGTAGTTCTCATTCCGATCCATTCGTTCGTAGAGCTTTCTTTCTATTAATCTTGACTTTCATCGAATCGAGATTTGAAGGTCGAACCCACGTATTTTGAATTAAAAGACCCTTCTCGGGTGACTGAGCTAAAACCGAGCAAGAAATTCCTTAATTGTGCCCTGTACTGGCCCGACCCGATTCCTGCTCTCCGTATGATTATTTCATTTTCTTTGACCTTACGCTTTCAGTTCATGATCTCTATGAATTTTATGTACCAAACTTTCTTCAATCTCTTGAATGAGTTAGATCTTCCAACCGGGGAACTAGAGCCGGTCACTCCAGCTTCGAATCGAGGGTATAGAGGGGCCAGTTAGGTAAAGCAGTACTCCTCCTTGCCGTATTTGTAGTGTAGTATTCCCAACTGACGCTTTCGAGCTTACAGCTTTCTAGCTTTAAGCCCACAGGCTTACTTAACAGTAGCTACATAAGAGAGTAACTAGGACTTGATTCGTATTAGGTTTGGGAACCACTCTCCATGCTCTTCCGCCTTATTCTCCTTCGACCTTGCGAAAAGGTGCCCCCTCATTCCGATCAACCCAGTGGCAATTACCATGTTCTTAACCGATCGAAACTTTAATACAACCCTTTTTTTATCCCTTTGGCGCATTGGTTTATTCATTATCAGTCCATCTCTCTTTTCTTTGCTAAGTGAACTCCCTTGCTTCGGTGAGTCGACAAGACTTCTACTCTTGCTTGTGTACAATTTAGATTTTCGCTCTTGCATAGCTAAGCCTAATACTCTTACTTAATCTATCAATAGTCAGATAAAGTCTTGCTTTTTTCTTCTTATTGGGCATGCAGGTATTTTCTCATTGAGACACCTCGGGGCTATGGGAGTCGAACCCACTTCTGCCTCTGTACTGTATTCGCTTCGGCTACTAATTAATAAGGGGATAAGAACCTCGTTCGTGCGAGGGTGGGAAGGCCTCCTTCAATCCGAGAGTTGATAGAGTAGTTATGGTTGACTGACTGACCGAACCGATAGGTGAGGGAGAGAAGGAAAGAGGAATATCTATTTGATCCTCCCTGCTACCATGATGACTTCTGATCACTTATCGCATCAGTCGTTCTCAGAAGCCGTGAAGATGGTTGGATTACTCTAAGTTCTGCCCGCTCCATCGATATCCTGGACACGATCGTCACTCTTGCTTCACCCTCAGGGACATTATCTACGACATGAATGATCAGAATCGACTGGACTGGAATTCAATTGACGCACATGTCACGGGAACTAACCAGGGGATCTACCAGAACCCTCTCCACCGAAGAGAGGTCTGTAAAGAGTGACATCCCAAAGTCTTAAGCAGTGGCATCCAAGCGGCGAGCAGACCTGACGAATTTTCAAACTCTTGGTCCTTCTTCGCAAACTCCAGAGTCGGATATCCATGATTTGGCTATGGATATCTTGACTCCTAACTCAGCGATCCCCTCTTGGGTACTCCTAGCTAGACCTATCATTTCCTAGAACGAACGAGATCATCGCCTAGGAGAGCGTAGTCCGAGAAAAAAGGACTTTTCCTCACTTCTACAAAAATCACGAAAAAAGAAAAGAACTAGTCGACCCCCTCAACTAAAGTTTTTGACTCATTCACATTGCCATTGAGAAGGTTTTCAGCTCTAAGCAAGAAGAAGCAAACGTAGGGTGGTCGAAGATCAGTGACTGCAAGGGATGTGAGTGCGCTCTGATCTCCGACCTCCTAGGCACCAAGCAAAGGATTGACTTCGCTAACCAGCCCTTATCAGCTCAACCGAAGTATCTATTATAACAGAAGTGGAAAGGGCATACCTTGAATACAGATCAAGATTCACTCATTCACTCTGGCACTGACTTAGGAAAGTACTTGCTGAAATGAAAGTACCAAGGAAAGAAGAGCGGGAAGATCTCTATGAAAGAGAAAAGAATCGTACCTCGCTAGCCAATGAGAGAAAATAGAAGAACTAACAAAGGCAAGGGAGGAGAACTAAATTGAATAAAGGAATTCGTGTTTACTACTGATAGTGATAGCACCGAACTAGGCGAGCCTTGAACTATGATCGTACGTAGCTCTATCTTAACAGTCAATCTTCCCGTAGCTCGCAATTCCTTAAGAAGTGATCTCGAACACCTAATACTTATACCTGTCCAGGACAGGTGCTGGACCTGTAACACCTTTAGCCCATAGCCCACCTTATCAGTATCACTCCGCTTAGCGAGCCTTGCCATCCCACCGAACTACGCGAGCGTGTCCTTCCTTTGCTCACTACGTTAAAGTCGATCTGGCTTGAGTCGATGGTCGACGATAGTCTCCACTCCTTATTTGAAGTTGAAGGTCGTCCTCACGTAGCGTACATTCCCCCTATTCGAGTGGGGAAAGCCTACTTACGTGACCTGTCTAGCTGGCAGGAAGGCCAGTATAGTCAACCGAACTACGCTCGTCTTTGTCCTAAGCATTACTTTACCTTCCACACCCATCTCCATGCTCAAAAGAAAGAGAATCATCCATCACAGCACGAACCTCTACAAAGGAAGAATCAACCTTCAACCTCTCCATTTGGATTAGGAACATACATCTTCTTCCTAGCCTCACCCTTAGGTTAGGCATGAATCGGAATCAACGGAATTCCTTATTCAAAGGAATATTCGTCAAGCTTATTAGAACTCCTCCGCCCAATCAGAAGCTGAATAACGCATCGCATCAGAATCATCAAGCTGAGAACGATACCGGTACTCTCTCCCTAAACGAACGAGACCTGGCCTAATCAGATGAATCAACAAGCTTAGAACGATACCTGGCATATTACTATCCCTCTCGGACTACACCTTACCTTTTTATGCTCACGTAGCGGTAAAAGAGCTTACCCGATGCCTGAACTCAACGATCCCCTCCTAGCAGTAAACCGTGCCTGGAACTGAGCGAACGAAAAGGTGCTTTGGTTCGTGCGATGCTTGATCGGGAGATCTACTGTTACGCTTAGCCGGTACGAGTGATACTTTTAATTAAGCTTTGTGCCCAAACAATCCCACCTTTCCCTGGACAGGTGACCTGTCTAGTCGATATCCCGCCTCAAGCCGAACGTAGCAGCCTTGCCCTCTTTAGTATACCAGACCAGCGGAGCCAGCGGAGAGAAATGAAACTTTGAGCTCAGATCATCCCGAATCCACGAGACGAGACGATGAACGAAAGCTATGCTATGAAGTCCCTATCCGAATCGTTTTGCCTCCCTGGTCCGTCCGCCTGCCTAAAATTCCTTGAAACCTTGACTTTAATAGGTTATTTAATTCTACGCTCGTTCTTAACCTCATTTCTCTTGGGTTGGTTCCCCTATCCTCGTGTCCTCCAGATTACTAGCCGCCGGTAGATCTCCGTATAAAATGGAACAAGCTTTCTTGGCTCGCCTCCTAAGGAGAGATGCATTGACGATGTTCTGTTCGGTCACGATAGATGAAGTTCTCATTCCCACCTAAAGTCAGGAGAGGAGAAGAATTGAAATCACCACTCTTTACGTGTTTACAACTTATCGATTCTACTGGATGGAGAAGCAACCTTTCGATTCATTTCTTCTTCGCGTCCATCCATCAAAGTTGTTTGTTTGCCAGAAAAGATAAGATTTATTTACCGGATTGCTTCTCTTTCTCTCCCAGAAGTGAGTGGGTGATGAATGGAGATGAACTCCCAGACTGCGAAAGAACTGTCAAAAAGCCTGGCCGGTAGGAGGCTAAAACAGCAATTCTTATTCTTTCTTCTTTCTC
Organism: Cornus controversa; assembly: GCA_026545225.1. Classification (NCBI taxonomy): domain Eukaryota; kingdom Viridiplantae; phylum Streptophyta; class Magnoliopsida; order Cornales; family Cornaceae; genus Cornus; species Cornus controversa. The sequence goes on from JANPWI010000036.1 coordinate 25,099, forward strand.
GAAAACCCGATGTGAGGGGGCCCACTTCCCGCTCCCCCTCCCCCGTTCCATTGCAGAACCGGGGCCTCGCCTTTCAACCTACTACGATGTGGAATTTCTTCCACCGCGCAAAAAGACTACCGCTCTTTGCCGAAGAAACTTCAACCTTCTTTAGCTCTTTTCAAAAAGATAGTGGTAAGAATGAAAATCAACACTTTTACTCGTTATAGGTTAGAGCAAGCCCTACCGATGAGGAGGCGGAGCCGAGTGGAAACGTTCTACACTACTACGAATAAGAAAGAGTCTCGGTCGGTCGCCCTGTAGCAAGTGCCTAGCTCAGCTCCGAAGACTGAGTGCCAGTAACTATAATGTCATCAACATATAATAAGAGTTCCAACGTACCAGCCGAGGAATGTCTGATGAACCTAGAGGAGTCCGCACGGCTGCAGTGAAAACCGAGGCTTCGGTCACGAAGGAAGCGATGCCATTCGCTCCATTCGACCCTTCACCAAAGCCACTAAGCCTTGTGTCTCTTCCTCTCCTGGATCCAATGAGCTAGCATCAACCTGATAAGCTTCTGCTGGTCTCGACTCAACTCCCTTCCTGAATCCCGATCTGTTGGGCGATTCGAGCGAGTAGGCCCTGGCGGAGCCCGCAGCCTTTCATTAAGCCGCCCTCAACATCTTCAAGCTGATACCGAATCCAACGCCTCTGCTGGTCTATCATCCGCTTCCCTGGCTGCATTCCCATTTATGGCTATCTAGTCCCAGGGAATGGAAGGTGAGAAGCATCATTTGAATCCCCATTGCCAGGTACAGTTTCATCTCTATCATCCGAATCCCCAGCTCCATCTCTATTTGTTTCTCCCGCCTCCGGTACGGACGAGCGGAGCAAAGGAAGCGAGTATGCTGCTAAGCGCCATTAGAACCGTCGATAGGGGATAGACAAGAGAAGAGAATAGCTTCGATACGACCTGCCAGTCAATGGAAATCTATTCCATGAACCCAAGTCCCGGCCCAAGCTAGACATCTTGAATGAGCAAACAACAATCCCTTACTTTCTACAGAGAGAAAGCGTCTCACCAAGGGGACTTCCTAGCCCGGTAAACCCGACATTCATAGTTAGCCCGCTAACTCCGATTCCTAATAGATGGGCACAATCGAAGGACAAGAAGAAGGAATTAGAATTCGTTTCCCTAAACCTAAACTGAGTTGAGGCTCGCTCAGAGCACTACTGGGCGGAGGTTTCTCGGTCAACTATCCTTTCTTAAAAGAAGAAGGCCACTATCATATTACTTACTATAATATTTTAAATAGAGTAGCTCTTACTCGTAACACCAACCGAATCTCGATGAATGAATCTTTCTCCTCTAGTTGCGAAGGGTACTGCTTACTACAGATTCGAGTGAAATGGCTGGTGGTAATGATGCGTGGTAAGGTCGCTGCTAACGAATGGTGTGTGCGTGGAGAATGCTATGGATTCGAGCTCCATTTCCCTCTCGGTACTTAGATCTTCCTCTAAAACTTATCCCATTCCTCTTTCCTTTGTTCCGCCGACTACATTGATTGGATACCGCTGGGCCTGCCTACGCAGAAAGTATACCGATTCTCTCATAAAGCCATTGAATTGCCCTTGGTTGTCCTACCCATTTGTTAGATCTTATTCCCACCTTGTTCTATTGCTCTTTCTCGATGGTATTCCGGGGCGCTAGACCTCCTTCTCTTTGATACGCTTATTCAATTGATAGTGGCCCCTCCTTACGTTACTTTAATTCGATGGGGAGGAATATAAGGAGGGGGGAGCGGGTACGGGAGCTTGACCAGGAACAAGATAACGAGAAGTGGATTTGCCTGGGGTGGGCTCACTTTTCTGCCTTTTCCTCATTAATGCTCAAGCAACCTATCTTTTTAATAATAAGAAAGGGGCTGCTAGTTGTAGCGCGCTAGCGCCCCTATAGAGTAAGGAGATTCTTCTGCGAGACTCCATCCAAATCCGCCACTCGTTGGTTGGTGTTCCATTCTTTTTATTGATACTATGCCTTCCATTCCATTCTTCGTCTTCCTAGTCGCAGTATTATTGCTCAACCCAACATGCATTTTAGAGTGCCGTGCCGGGGCGATAGGCGCGCCGCAGTCACGCATTCGAGCAAGAGCCTTTGCCTTTTCTTCGCTATGTAAATAGAGGGCCGGAATAAGTGCCAGACCCTCAACAAAAGAATGGATTAAGGTGATAGAGTGTTATCAGGAGACGCTAGGCTTCGGAATTGAAAAAGTGCTCTTTTTTTTTCGTCAGCGGATTTCGCTCATCAAGTTCTTCTTTGATCTGCCGCTGTTAGAACACCACACCACAATATTCGTCCTTTTGGGGTTAATGCTCTCAATGCGCTCAATGGTGAATCGATCATTCGATATCCCTTGCCGACGGAATGGAAGAAAAGTAATGAAACCTGCGATGGCTACTGAATAACCTCCTTTTACTTTCCCAATAATAAAGCCTTTTACCCGATTATTCGTTCGCCAAATCTTGTTCAGTTCCATCCAAGCTCGGTTTTGTCTGAATCTTCGTGGAAGAAGAAGCGGTTCACCAGCCACTACATCTGTGGATCCCACCAATGCATTAACCCTGGCGGCTGCTCGCTCTTTGATCAGTGATTCACCGGCCACTAGATTGATGAATAATCTCTCCAAAATCCGCGCTTTGATCAGTGATTCACCGGCCACTAGATCCAGGGATCCCACCTTATTCTCAAACCTGGTGGCTCGGTTGATTGGCACTCCTGTAGGCTCATCTTGCATAAAAATTCTGGGGGTCCCAGGTCCTGCATCCACCAAGAACATTTCTTCCATTAAGCGTAAAACTTCAGATTGTAAGGCGTTTCCACTACATAAGACAAAACTTGAATTAGATCTTGGAAATGATCGACTCAAATAGATGCTCATCATAAGCTATTTTTTGCCTCCTCTTCCTATTGATCAAAAGCGCCACGCTGGTTTATCATGAGATTAGAAGGGCTAAGGCTCCCCCAGCATCTCAAGTGATTGGCGGGGACAGGACTCGAACCTGCATCCTTCAGGTCATGAGCCTGATGAGGTGAACCATTCCTCTACCCCGCTCTTCCCCCTCTCTTTCTTGAACTATTCCCGGTCTTCAGTTGTCTTCCTTGCTTTTTTGCAGTCAAAACTCTCCTCTCCGGCGGGACCAGCCGGGCCAGAAGCCTCGTTTCCTTCAACTAATTCAAGCGATTGGAAAGTAATCTCACTGAACATTGATTATATACAACCTCGTGAACATTACAACCAATCAATCGAGAGTCTTCTATACATTTGAATTTCCACTTTCTATTTCTCCCCGAACGCACAAGAAAAGGTAGAAGTGAGCTTCCGAGTGAGTCAAGGATCTTAGCCGTCGGTGACCGGCTTTCGTAAAAGGCGATAGTTTATCGATCGACTCTCTCACAACAAAGAAGAAAGGCACAACTCTTCTTTATATACAGAATTCTCAGTATAGTTCGCCACAAGGGATTCAAGCAAGGAAGCTCTCCTATGTGGAAGAAAGAAAGAAGTCAAGCTGCACGCAATCCAAAAGAAAAAGAGAGAATCCAGTAACGGAACACTAACTATATTTAAACATAATCTCTTCCACATCTCTTGCAAAAGAGTATTCGATTGCCTCATTCTAACAGACGATTCCTTGCATCAACAGGGTCGGATTCTACGCTTTGCTTTCAAGCGGACGATTTCTAGCAGCTAGTAAGAAGAACAGCGGACGATTTTTATCATGCCACTAGCTCAAGTCCCACAGCTTCATGTGCAGCCTTTCTCTTATTTGATTATACGATAGCACTCGCAATTTGGCGCCCTTATTAGTGTTAAACCAACTCTAACGGGAGTGAGTGGCCTACTCGTCGTAGGGCACGAACGGTCTAACACAAAGAAAGTAATGAAAGCAATCGAAAAAGGTAGCAGTGGTTAGGCCGAAAAGTTGAGAAGTACGTAGTCCAATGCCAATTGAAAGCTAAGTAGTTGTCCCTCTTCGATTTCGATGACAGTAAAGATGAGATGCACAGAAGGAGCTGCACATGAAGAATGGCAAGACATTGAAAGAAGTGTTTCTGCACGAATGCCCTGTTGAGGAAGAGAAGGGGTTTGAGAAGAAGTCCTTATCGTCTGCTCGCGGAACTGACATGACATCTAATTCCACTATCTCAGCTTGCTGCATCGAGGAAAGAGGCTAGTCACCGAATTGGATGGTAGGGAAGGTGTGCAAAGAGGCATACTGGCTGAATAGGAAGCTAACCAAGGTACATCAAAGACCCAGGCAATAGGTAGAATGAAGGAGGTTTCTCCGAAGAATACGCCCAATAGAGAGGGATGAACTCAAGGAAATAAGTACTCCCTCCTACGGAGCCAATAGAAGGGGAAGGGGTTAGAGCCTGAGCCAAGTAGTCAGATAACGGAGCAGGGACCAATCTACCTATGGGAAGCAAATAACTGTCCTCAAGAAAAGGTATCGAACTGTAGAAATCCTTAGGTAAAGCATGATTTTAGGGAAATCCTTTTAATGCTAATAAGTCGCCGGTATTCGCTGCCATCAAGACAGCCTGGTATTCAATCTACCGGCGCAAGAGGGACTTTTTCTCTAAAGCCTACAAAGCAAAGCAGCAGCGCAGAGAGGCAAAAGCAGAGAGAGGCAAGCTCGCAAAGCAGACTTCCCTAATCTATGCTTTCCTAAAGCGAAATATGACAGTGAAGTATTGCTAAGAGTTATCAGGCAAAATCACTCTGCTCTCTCTTGTCCCAATCGCTTCAATCACTCCTATGTCACCCACGGAGCGGTAACAAGGGATTACTTTACTGAAAGCTTAGTAAGGCAAGGAACTTCTTGCTAGACTTCTTGTAAGTAGTGCTTTCTTCTATTGTCTCATCAGGGTTTCCATCCGAACTAGTAGAAGAAAGACAAGTAAGTAGTCAAGGAAGGCTTCTTTTGAAGAGTTTGAGGAGCTAGCCGGGTATTTACTCGATGGGACGAAAGAATCAAAGAGCCTCCTCATAGCACTACTTCTCAGAGATAGAGTTATTGGCTAAGAAAGCAGTCTATAGTTCAGTTTTCAAGGGTAAGACGAGTTAAGTTTTCACAAGTAAACTACTTCTCTGCCCTTGCGGTGCAGTCTCCGTACTAGCGACTGAGCTACGGATACGATTTCTGAAGAAAGAGTCATTTTCTTTATCGCCGAGCTGAGCTTCGCTTTAGGGAGGGAATACTACTTATTAGTTATTAGACGGACAGTATTTCCACGCTTTGTTCTTGATGTACCGGAATTATATCAGATGCAGCAAAGCAGACTTCCCCTTTGACTACTAGTGAAGAAGTCCTTGTATGGCTTGAAGCAGTCTCCCCGTCCTGTTAACTCCTCCTCTGCTTTCAACGAGCAATCCGGCTGCATTTGTCTCATCCTCGCCGTATCAAGGCAAAAGTATCGTCTTCACCGGTAACCACACCCCACTCTCTATTTCAGACATTGGTACGATCTCTTTATCATCTCGTTCTGGCAATGTTCTTCATCTCAATGAAGCTATGTTGGTTCCTAAAGTCCTTATCCTATTCCTTATCAGGAATAGCGGGACGGTTAACTACCCTTATATAACTTTCAGTGAATTAAGGATACCGCTCGGGCCTCTCACCCAAAAGGCCCGACACTCACTGACGGCATTGATTAACAGAGAACAGGTTCAGGGTCAAGTCTTTCTGGCGAGTATTTGCTGGTTCGCTGACGTAACTGATTCAGTTAGCACGAAGGGAAGGCACTCAAGACTCTATATAGTAATAGTAGTTTATGCCGCTTCAAGAAGCAGTAGAATCCCTTATTGAACTTACAGGGAAATCAAGGAATAGAAGAGACCATCCTAGGGGGAGGCTTGGTGGGGGCTCCTCGTCTAGCAACCAAGAACAAGAGAGCTACTTAACTCAGGTTTAAGAATGATTTAGGGTCAGATGAGAAAACCAACCCTAGGAAAGAGGCTCAGGCTAGGGGTGTAGGTGAGCTCCCCTTCGGCTACTAGAAGATAGAAAGAGAATCCCACTTTAGAAATAGGGATATATACTCTTATCTAATAAACCAATAAACCAGTACCAAGCAAAGAAAGAAAAGAATGATTCCCGATTCCCAGATAGCAATAGCAATGCGGCTAAAGCGATGCTAAGCGCACAGACATAGAAAAAGGGATTGATTTCGAACGGGATTCCCCAATTGCAATGGATTCGCGAGCAGAGCCAAGGATGGCAGATAGCGATTCCCAATGATATCCCAGAAATCCCTGAAAAGCAGGAGCTGAGCTGGCAGGGAAGACGGGAAGAGCTCAACCAATTGAGCTGAGATTGAGCCGAAGCCGACATAGCGCACTGAACTATCTAACAAAAATAAATCGTACTTCACTAGTCAGACCAGCGGATCAGACCTCTGTCATGGCAGATTCTCGATTGTCGGACTATTCCAATGACCGGGGACCTGCCAAGCCCTTTCCCTGCTGTTGACCTCACAAGCTGCAGGTATACTTAATTAAAGAAAAAGCTAAAGCCGCTCAATTCTTCTTTGCTAGATTGGGGAGAGCAGCTGAAGCAAAATGTTCTGCAATTCCCCTCCTGTAGAATAGGTCTGTGGAAGAGTATGTGATAGGTTAGTCGAATAGAACAAGAGCGGACCCACATAAGGGTAGGCGAAGGCATCAACAATCTTCATTTTTTGCATAGTTGTCAATGCCCTGGATTTGAATATGTAGAGGGCGAAGTCCCAGTTGATTGATCCCCCGGCTCGTTCCGTCCCTTTTCTCTTGGCCTTGATTGAGAATATCCGGCAAACCACCTTCAACAAGTCGCGGGAATGTTCATCGTCTTACTCATAGATAGGCTTGCTCGCTTTAGAGCGATTGATAGAAATAGGTCAATCCAAAAAAGGTTATGGCCCTTGAACGGACCTTATATTTTACTCAGTCAGTGAAGAAAGGAGTTCGGTTTCCGCATCTTGTCCGAACCTTTTCCAATCCAATTTCCATAAACTGAATTTCTTAGTTTCAATGACCCTTTCATTTTGACTAAAGATTTTTTATTTCCCATTCCCTGCCGCACTCTTCTTTTTTCAAGCGCTAACGAGCAAGAACGACGAAAGCACAGGCAAGAGAAATGGGTCTTTGGGAAAAACTCAACCTTCTCAATTCCACATGGAAATTTAGCTTCGGTTATAGGAGGAGCATAAGAACGGGACGCCGCGTCTCCATGCCACATCAGCCACATCGACAGCTACATCCCGATTCGAAAGCATTGTCCCCGCTTGCTGCTTTTCAGATAAAAGAGGGTCCGACCCCTCTATACATTTCGGCCGCAGAAAGAACAATTGAAGCTTGACTCTGTGGTTGAGAAGATAGGTCAGGGATTTTGGCGCTTGGCTTAGATACGGCAAGGTCTGGTACGGTTAACAACTGTGAAGGAATGGATACGGGCTGAACTGAATAAGTTCAGGGCTGGAAAGGGCTTCACTTCTTAAATGAAGGAATGATTTATTTAAGGCTGAACCAGATCTCGATTCAAGTCAATATGATGAAGAATAAAAAAAGATCTTGCCAGTAGTTGGTTCGTGAAAGGCTTCTTCCGTATGGCCCGAATCCGCCCGCTACGTAACTAGTATGAAGTCCTTGTGAAGGATCTCCGATCGATCAGTCCCTTTAACGAATAATTTTAAGCGAGAAGTGTTACTGTAATTGTGAAAAGGTTGGAACCCGGTCTCATAAGATAAGAAGCTTGCCTAGCCTTACTTCACCGTCGAGAAAAGAAAGATAGATTGGTTGGGTCAGAGACTAGGCGAAATAGACATGTGAGCGAGGTTCAAGGCAGGCTTGGTGGCGAAGGGAAGAATCAAAAGAAGCTCAACTTTCACTGAAGTAAGCCAAGACCACTGGTATGTCGATTTAACAAACCAATGGACTTAAGCCACTAGGCCATACAACAGACAGTGGCAAGAGAACGGTCCACGAAAAGCAGTCAAAGCCAGAGATAAGAGGAAAGATCCGAATGCTTTATAAAGTCTTTATTGCAATCAAACGTATCAATAACTGTTAATAAGAGGGCTTAACACGAAAGATGGAAGGCAAAGAGAGATTGGGATATAGGTAGTCCATGTCACCATTAGTGGATCACCGGACACTACTTCTGTTCGGACTCAGTATGGGCGAGAGAGAGCCTAGTGGCCTATCTATCTAAGGCATTTAAAGCATACAATATCCATATGGAGGAAAAAGACTTAGACACAGGTCAAATCAAAGACAAGAAATATGATGAAGCAAGTACTGGAAAGGCAATAACTCAATGAAAAAAGTAAAGATTTGAAGGAAGTTATAGCCCGGAAGATGGCATATCTTTACCCTTAGTTCAATAGTTGATGCCACACATTGAATTCCAAGCAAGAGGGATGATCCAACTACTAACAACTAATCCTTTTAGAGTCCATTCTACGACCGCCCTTCTGTTACCGGGCACTATGGTGAGACGTGAAAAGCATTTTCCCATGATGAACTCAAGTACGATCAGGATAAAAGCCTGCCCATGGCTTCCAAGCAAGCATGGTTTCGGTCTAGTCCGTTGAGCTCGTTCAAGAAAGAACCCCCCTGTCCAAACCTCCATAGAAAAGCTCACTCACAAGAGAGGTGGTTGCCTTGGAGTACGTTCCATCACTCCCGAACCAGAAAGATAAAGCAAGATAACAACTACGAAAGAAAAGGGATGGAAGCAAGGAATCGCGATGTATGCCCGGGGTCTTTGATGTCGCTTCTTTATTGAGGCTTCAGCCTTGGTGCATTCGATCGAATTCTATTCCTTTTGAGTAGAATCTCTTTATGAACGATAATCCAAACACAAAGATGGAATTTCTTGCAAACAAGCAATCAAAACAGTGAACAAAAGACATGTTTCCGGACGTAAAGTCCCTTCAAGCAGGAGCGGTTGATTACGTTTCTATTCTAAGGGAAGCGGGAGTTGTCACGATCGAAGTCAAGGATATCGGAAAGCGATCAAGCTTTCTCCATAAAAGTAAGTCAGATGATTAATTAATATTGAATAAGATGGGTGTCTCGAGTCTACGGTCTGGAAGTCGATCCGGGGTTGATTTAGTCTGATATGAGGTATTAACCCCAATCTTTCTCTGGCTAAGTGGTTAGGAATTAGAACTACAGTAGGGGGGGAATGCTTTCTTTCTTTGGCTGCTTTGAATAGACTAATTTCATACCCCAGGCTTGATGCGGAGTGAGAGACGATGGTCGGGTCGCTTCCTATCCCTTTGGCGCAGGTTTGGTGGCACGGTCGGCTTCAACATAACAAAGAAGAAGGCCAAGGCAATTAAGCACTAAAAAGGGGATTGATGTTCCACTTTCCCAAGACGCACTCGGAGGGAACATAGCACTAATAGTCTATGGTGACTCTCTTCAAGTCTCTTTATCAGTTCTGCTTATGAAGGCTATAAATACCACCCTTCGACAGAGAAAACTAAAACTTCAACTTGTAATCTCCAAAGAAATCTCTCTCTATTTGAAAACTAACAGAAAGAAAACAATAGCGATCAAATCGGAGAACGTGCAGAGAGGACGTCAACCCTAGGTCGGAACAATAAGAGGGGGGAGACGGTCTAGGAAACTACGCTGTCGGAGTGCCCGGCGAAGTAAGACTACGCAAGCTTATTATGCTATCCTAGGTCGAGTTGATAGGGAAGCTTGGCTTTCCTTTTGTCCCCACCACGGCCTGATCGGATTGCTAACTGAACTGGCCCTATTGAACTGGGTTCATAGGCTCTTTCACCCATGTTGTTGTTTTAGAAGATGTAGTGTTCTGTGCCAAAGAAGCCGTGTCTTTCCTTATTACTGCGGGTTTGATCTCCTCAAATTAAGTCGTCGTCTGACCAGCAGATTGATTCCGATCCTTCTTTGCATGCTCGGGTCCCAACTCTCCCCATGCTCTTCCGTGGCTAAAAAGGAAGATCATCGCATCGTCCTTTTCTCGTAATCTTTTCCCATCCTGTAGCTAGGTTAAGAAAGAACCTTTGGATCTAATACAGCAGTGGGAGCTCCTTTTCCCTATTTTCCTTCTCCTTAAAGGTCTTCCTTTTTTCTGGTGGACAGTGCTCCTATTCCCGTAAGCTTTAGGAGCAAAAATAGCTTTCTATTGACGCAAGGGCCTTTCAAACAAAAGGGCTAGTCGTGTCAAGTGATGAGCAAAGCTTTCGGGTGCTATGTCCGTATTGTATACTTTTGTAGTACTTGTATTGGCGAGACACTCCACCAGTTTCTATTCAATAAGTCCTTCTTCCAATCCACCAGTTCCATCTTCAAGTTTCACGTCACTCCAGCAAACAGGGAATTTCTTGAGAGGACTCCGATTTCTCATAAAACCCTGGCCCGTAGAGGGCATGCTCCTTTGCTTTCTTTGCCAGGCATGAACAGCCAATCCAAAGATGACACTAGATGAGCCGCTTTCACAGGTTTTGTAGGAATTTGAGACTTCAATCTATCCTATCAGCCGTCTCCTGCTGCTTCTGCAGGCTTTCGTTGTCCAACTTCAAAGCCATAAATGGGGCAGCAACATATAGAAAGCAGAGACCACCAAAATGAGTGTCATCATAATGAGTCCAATAGCCATCCATCATTCCCAACTAAAAAAAAGGAAGACCGGGTCAGCAAAAAGAGGAGAAAAGGAGTTAACTGATAAGATTAGGCAGACTCGAGAGACCTTTTATGGTGCTTTATGACCGGGTATTGGAATTTGCCCGTTTTCAATGCTTCATGGATGGCCCACTCTACTTATTATATTAAGTGGGTACTTATTCCGTAACCTCCGTCTCCCTTCTTTTTCTTATAAGCTTTCCGAAAGCTAGCGAGTGAAGTTTCTTGATGAGTCATAAACTTCTCTCTGGCACCTAAAAAAGAAACTTCCAGCGGCTAGCAATCCTCAATAAATAGAATGCCTTTGCGAGGAAGGCAAGCAAGTCTGGAGGAGACTAGATTGAAGGAGTTGAAAAGTAAAATACTGAATTTACTTAATTTAATAAGTTCCAGGCTCTAGCTTGAAAGTGCTAGCTCTTCCTTTTCTACCCCACAAGATTGGGAATTCCTATCTATCTCATACCCATTTGCCCCTTCGCTGACTTGACTCGCAAGACCGGGTTTGGGAGAAGAAAGAAAAACCCTCCTTCGCTGCGCTCTCATCCGCTGCTTGAGTAGACTCTTCGGTATCTTCACTTAGCCCTAGATCAGATGGCCTTTCTTTCCTTTCACCTCTACTCCTACTCTAAGGCTTTCGATAGATAGATTGAGTATCCTGCTTTCCAGTTTCAAAAATGTAGGATAGAGATTCACCCCCTTATCGGACCCCTCTCTTTATCTGACGCTCGCCTTTCTTCAGCTTAGCTTCTTACTCTTTACTGGCCACCTTCTTTATGCTTTTTATTGGCCTCTCCCTCTATTGAATCTGATTGCGCTGAAGACTTGAAAGGAATTGTCGGGGAGCTTTGGCTTGCTTACTAGCTCACTCACTTGCTTGCTCGGAGAGGTTATTTAGTAGTTCTTCCTATACCTATAGTTGAATGATTGGTAGGTCCTCTATGTCGTCAGTTAAGTGAGTTATTCCTAGTCCCCTGTGTGCGGACTTCTTCTTGCTTTTCTCTTTGTACTAAGTTTATAACTTCTTCTTGGTCTTAAAGTCGTAAAGGGTAGACGCTCACTGGCTGACTTCCTTGTCGCCGACGATTCTTTTGTACTTGATCCCACCAAGCAAGCAGAAGCTCCGCCCCTTAATCGGTATGCGAGAAGTTTGACTTCTTTTTCATACGGCACATCCATCATCATCTCTTCTTCAACCTCATAGATCCAATCAAGGAAGGATTCGATATCTAGATCCCCACTGGACGATGAAGAACACCTGGCTAAAGTTTGGATCTTCGATCTAACTCTCTTCGATTACGATCCAGACACATTGAAAATCTTGGGCACGAGGAAATCCCTCCTTCCAATTCCAGATCATAAGGGAAAATCAGCTCTATGTGAAAAAGGTGCTTTGCATAAGGTCTAGTTCCTTGGTCACTGGATTGGCGACGGCATGAGTTGGTTGGATCAAGAGAAGGTGCGTGCAAGCAGTGGTGGACTGGGAGACGCCACGCAAGGTGCAGGAACTACGATTCTTCCTCAGATTTGTCATACTTCCAAATTTTTATTTATATAAAAGTATATATAATACTATAGGCGGTTCATCGAGGGCTTCTCGGGTGATCGGAAGGGCTTAAGCTGCTTTTGCCTTACCTTCTATTATATTAGTAAAGGGCGAATGAGGGGCGTGTGCAATAGTTTTCTTTCTTTCTCTCGCTCGATCGCTTCAATGCCTATATTTGAGAGA
>JANPWI010000036.1:42500-48885 GCA_026545225.1 Cornus controversa
GTTATACCTTTCTTCTGCAATAATGAAATTCCGGGATTCCGCGCTTCGAAAAGAGTGTTTAATAATGCGTCTGTAATAGCCTATGTGTCCCAAAATAGAACGTGCTACGCCCCGGCCCCCTTTTCAGTAGATGAGATTAGGATGAAAGGGCTTTTTTTCATTAACATTCAGTGAAGGTGCATAGCTTCTTTGAATGTCCCGCTGATTTACTACTACATCTAGGGACGGGACTGATCCCGAAAGAGAGGTCTTTCTTTCTGGTTATGAAATCGCTTGAGATTGAAAAGCAAGTCGATGATGCCATAAGTCAAACGGGCGGGTGAGGCGAGAGTCCTTCACTGCACTCACTGGAGAGAAGGGATCATCTCCAATCTAGTTGTAAGGTCTTATCCCCTTATTAGTAGCCGAAGTGTAGGCCGGGGAATTCAGGATAAAACTGTGTAACATGTGCATCGGAATACTCGAACATCTTTAATAAGCGTTAGTCCGACCTCCGGAGGACAACAATTGCTTTTCCAACCTGAATTCTCTTTTTCATTTTATCCAGTAGAGGAAGGCAATGTTCTCTCTTTATTCTCTTGAGGGACAAGGGAACATCCAGGTACTTGATAGGAAAACTACCATTTATTATTCCTCTTCAATGATCTGGAATTTCTGCGAGGAGCTCTGTTCGAGAGGAAGCACTGGCTCTTATCGAAATTTACCTTTTGGCCATTACAATCAGCTTCTTAGTTTCCAGAAAGATTTGAAGCTTCTTAAGATTCCGTTTATGGCCATTATATAATATTAGAACATCGTTCGCAAAGAGAAGGTGGGAGAGTGCTGGGCACGATCTCGAACCATGGTAAGGTGTTATCATTTTCAATGATACCAACTCCTGTAGGCCCCGGCTTAGCACTTCTGAAGCTAAAATCAACAGGCTAGGTTTGGAACCCTTGTCGCAGCCCTCGAGAAGCTGGAAAGTGCCCATGTGGCACACCATCCACAAGCACTCCAAAGTGTTCATTACATAAACATCCATGTATAAAATTCCGCCATTTATCACAAAAGCCGATTTGTGCATTACCCCCAACAAGCCCAACCCCCCCAAACCCCCCTAACCCCCTCCCTCCTATTAAGCCTTTCGGTTGAAATCCCCTATCACTTAAAGCCACCTCGTGAGCCAAGGAGATCTTCTCTACAATAGTGAGTCCTTTAACAAAAGCCCCTTGTTCCTTAAAAATGATTCTAGGGAGAATCCAACTCATTCTTCGAGCTAGAGAAAATTTGTTAGAAAAAGTGACAAAGCTATCCTTAAAATATCCCATAAAATAGATATTTAGGGTAGGTCGGAATTGGTGAAAATGTGAAGGACTTTCTTCGGAATAAGGGCAATTAAATTTGAATTCAAACTTAGGGCTTAACAGCGCCTTCAGCAAAGAAATTGTGAACCGCCCTGACCGGGTCGTCTTCAATAATCTTCCAAGAGTGAGAGTCAAAAAGACCTGGGAATCCATCAATTTAAAGGATAGGGGAGGCACAGCCCCCAACCAAGGGAGTGGTTACGTCCAGTATGTCCCCCCTTATTCCCGACATGCTATGGTGCCCCGGGGCCGGAATGCGGTAGGGTCTTCAAGCCCCCACGCTGGATTCTCGAGATTCATGGGCCGTCTCGCGAAGATCTTCGATCCGAACCTTCGCATCTACTCTCTCTTAGAGGATGAACCACGCCTTCGCTATCGCCCCTCGCTACTGCTCAACCTCGCTATCGCATTGATTCTTGCCGGCCCTTCCAGATTCCAATTCCTTATTGAGATCGAGATCTTGTTCCATTAGACCCAGTTCGGTCAGATCAGTTCCATAATATAGCTTGCCCGGACCGGGCTTTCAGTCTTTGGTCGGGCCGGCCGTAATGAATGATCGTTGTTCGGGAACAAAACAATAAGACTTAAGGGTTTCGCTATCGCTCTTCGCCTAAAGCCGTAACTTCGCTCTTCGATCCTTCGCTATCGCAATAATATAGCGATCGAAGAGCTATCGCTCAGCTGCTTCGCGTATTACGAAAGCCGTATTGCCCGAGGGGGGCATGCTGCAAGAGCGTAGGTGAGTGATAAGCGTAGGAGGCGTGCCCGAAGGGCAGCGGCAGCAGTGTGGTTCCAGGTGCCGTCGCTAGATTGAGATCTGCAGGGTGGCGGGGACTTCGACTGCCTGTATCAGGTGAAGAGAAGGGGGGTGGTAGGCTTAGTAGGGCTCGAACCTACAATATAACCGTTATGAGCGGTACGTTTCAACCAATTAAACTATAAGCCCCTACGGATCTCTACATGCAATTCGCTCACTTCGGGAAGAGCGGACGGAAAGAGGAGGCCTTTGCTCTATCTGCTTCTTCCTCTTCCCAGGAATGAACAATTGGATAAAAAGAAATGATTTTATTATTGTTTATAGATAGATATATAATATTCTATATCTATTATTATTATAATAATTAGAATAATAGAATTAAGCAAGCGGCCCTTTCGCGACTCAAACTGCCGGTACGCTTTCCGGCTCGCAACGGCTCAAACGGGCGGGGGGCTCTCTATTTGCTTGCAAAGCCGGCTGTTCGCCTTTAGTTAGAAGTAGAAGTAGAGGGCGCCGTTTGCCCCACACTTCAGAAAAAGTAAAAAAGTATGGATGAAGTAAGAAAAAGTACATAAGGAGTGAGAAAGAAAAACTTGGTTACGGTAACCGAAGGTTAGGCCGACTACTTTAGTATAGCTACACCTAATAAAATGGATTTCCTATCCCCCTTCCCCTTTCTGTCAATGTTGCCAATTCCCAGAATACTAATGTACCCTCGTGTATACAGTTGCCCAACTACTTTATTCCTCCGACTTCTTTAGCCACTTCCGCATCTGTCGTATTCGGGAGAGCTTGCTTCGTGGCGGAGCATTTAGCAATGCCAGCAGCCTGGTGAGGGCTGGCTGTCTGGGGACAGGTTAAGGCAGGGCCTGCTGGGCTTGCTTCTCATGAGATTGGGTGAGGGAATCGGAAAGGGGCTCATAAATCGGGCGGGCGGGCTTTTGGGCACACGGAAAAGGGGGAAGTGGATGGAGGGTGCTTCTCAGCTAGAGTTGGGGGTGGGGGTCGCTATAGTGGGCTAGGGTGAGTCTTCCTACACGGCTGGACGCCCGGCTCTAGACGAAGCTGCGGGGGTTACCACCACATCCTCTCCCGATAGACTCAAAGCTCTTCATAGTCAGGCGGGGGTAGAAAATCTTCTCTCAAAAAGAGACAGACCAGAGATGACAGAGGAAGGTATTCGGTTCAAAAAAGATACGGCAGTCAGAACAGCTTCAGCCCAAAATTGACTAGGGGACAGAAGCAAGCTACAAGCATTAGCAACCGCTTTCGTTAACCTTATGTAAAAAAAGAAAGAAGCAGCGAAGAAAACAAGACACTAAGTTGTTGCGCTAACTCGCTAGCGCTAGCGCACTACGGCTTTTCAGCCTCCTGCGGGTCCCTTCATTCCATTCCCTCCGCCTTACACGGACCTAAAGGGAGTACCTAAGGCGTATTAGTGGTTGATTTTCAAAAGGGATTTATTTTTACCGTAGCTTTTAGACAGCTAACAGCTAAGCCACTAATCACACAGCTAATAAAGTCGGTCACTACTGAGACAGCTCATAAAAGTAGTTGAACCCCTATTCCCTCCAAAGCTTCTCTTAGGAGAATCCCTTCGCTACACTCGACTTGAAAGCGTCGAAAGGGAGTCACAAGCCTTCTTCCTTTAATCCATAATAAGGAGCTGCCTAAACTACCTCAGGGTACTAAAGCTGTTCCAGTCGGTCCCCTCTACAAAGAGGGTCCCTTCCTTACACTCGACTTAAACAACCTTTGGACTACTAAGGCTGACTAGTCGTATCCTAAATCCTAAAAGAATTGTTTTCCTAAGAATTGCTACATTATGGCGATATTTAAAGACGCTTCGCTCCCTTACGGAAGCCCTTCGCGCCACTCGACTTAAAGTAAAGGCACCTACGAACTCACTCATAAGGAAACTCGTCAAATAGGTCTTCGAGCCTTGTTACGAACTAAAGTCCTAAAGCAAAGCGACCCCAATCCCTCCCCAGCCCAGGTCAAAGGTCTCCCCGCTCTTTTTTGAAGGCCCTTTCTATTCTCTTTCGTCCTATGGTTCCTCCATAAGAACACTGAACGCCCAGCTTCTTCAGTTTGCGAATGGGGCCGGACCAATGCTACGAGCTTCCGGAATCCAATGGAATCTTCGTAAAGTCGATCATTACGAGTGTTACGATGAATTTGATTGGCAGGTCCAATGGATTCATAGCCTCTCGAGCACAACCCATATTCATGCAAGGATTGGTGATTGGGGATCCATACAGAGTTTTATGAAATATCTTAGAGATCAAGGAAGAGATGCTTTCTTCAGGAGAGATGAATACTCTATGGTAGCGACAGGGAATTCTTTGGCGTTGAATCGGGTCAGGAAGAACAAGTTGTTCCAGCTCCGGGGAACAGATTCATCTTCACCCTCCCCCCCTTTCTTCCCCCATCCTTTTATTGAGCATAATGATGGCGAATCGGGCTTGTTGTATGTAGTATGCAGCGTCAAGCAGTTCCGCTTTCCCCTACCGATGATGTGCCGAGAAGTGCATTGTTGGAACTGGGTTGGAACGCTTTCATGGCTTTACTTTATGGCTGTCTTCCTCTTTTTCTTTAAGCCTTTATGAAGAGCTAGCTGAGGTAATCCGATAGGCCCCAATTCAATAGGGATTAGAAAGACTATTCTTTACACTTATAGGCTCTCATCATCCTTGCTTCGGCTTGATTACGAAGAAGAGGCTTAAGAGGGGCCAGCTAGACGAAAGAAAGATGCTAGTGGAATTAAGGAGAAGACGAGAAAACGCAAAGGCAGGTTTCAGTCTTTCCTCTAAGCAAAGGCAAGTTGACTTCATCCCCGGTAACCACGTTTTGAGTTCCCTGCTTTGGAAGCGGAAAGCGGACATTTCTTTTTATCAACTAGGTTTATTTTCTGGTTGCCTTACTCATTTAGGGCTTAGTCTGACTTTTGCATCATGAAATTGCGTAGAGTCATGTGCGAATCTCCAGCTAGTTCGGATTCAAACATGACCGCTAGACTGGACTAGAGACTGCCTCTTACTAAGCCTTTCAAACTAGGTGGGTCTGGTTTAAATGTGCAAAAAGTTAGGACTAGTGAGTAGTTCTACTGAAAGGGTTTCAAAGTCTTAAAAGCCTTACCGCCTGCCTGATGGAGACTACTTCATAGGGATCGATCCTTTTGAAGGGAATACTGCTTTATTCTCAGGGAAGGATTACTTTCATTATGACTACATTGCTTTTAAGCCGAATGGATGTTACGAAATGCAGTGATACGGAAACTCTTTTATGGTTCTAATCCATGCGCATAGTCGCACTCATGAGAGTCTCTTTTCTTGTAAATGAAATCTGACTACCTATTCCTTTCCTAAATCGACATTGACTACCCTTTCCTGCACCTCCTGCACTGATACTTTGTTAACTGACTCTGAAGTGAGTGAAGTGACCAATGGGTATTGGGCACGAACGGTATAACAAGGAAGTAGTGCTCTCTTCCCCTAGCTGCTAGTAGTCCTATCCGATTGTTGACTGGAAGGTAATAGAAGACGAAGACGAGGGTGTAATCTCTTTCTATCTTCTCATGTCTATAGGTTTATAAGAAGGTAGAACCAATAATAAGAAAGAAGATCTAGGAAGAAAGTGAAACCTGTAATCGAATAGTGCTTCTAGGGTAAGAGCGGAGGATAGATAGATCTTTTATTGTTAGGAGCAAGCTACCTTCCCTCACTGTTAGTTCTCCAAGGGGAGTGAAAGCAGTCTGATAGGACCTAGCGTTATCTATCCTTCTTTTTGATCTTTCCTGAGGGGCCTCTATAACGCCTTTCAACGATAGTTTAGGTAGCCTCCTTGGCTCTCCCCTATTCTAGTTCTTTTGAGGGCGCCTTCTGCTTGGATACGAAAGATAGCTATTCTTCCCATCTGCCCTGTTCTCTGCCTTGTCAAGTAGGGTCTTGGACACACACACAGGTTTGAAAGGGAAAGTCGTGCTAACGGGTTACAAGAGTAAGAGGCTAACGGTTTCAAAGGATCACTTCTCACTTGTGGCATATGTAACACTGTCTTCGGCTCCGAGCGACGTTCTCCTATGCCAAATATACCCGTGAAGTAGTACATTTTGACCGTTAAGTATGAAAAAGTACGCCAAAAACACGGGGTTTCTAACTCAATACTGATTTGGCTCCCATCCCTGTAATATCTCTTACTCCCATCCCCGAACCTACGTCTGTATCACTATATTATCCCTAACTACCATATGTACTAAACAATGAATGCTCTTTTTCCCGTATGT